>JAJJMA010041723.1:1414-16303 GCA_023529015.1 Papaver nudicaule
TATCAAATATTCGATGTTGTTTATTTATTTGCTTTTGTGTACCTGTCAACCCCTTTTTAACTCCGTTATTTGAGATGTCGGTCCCCAGCCCGGGTAAAGGAGGAGGGAATATGACTAGTTTGTTATATTTTTGCAGGAACTTGCAGAATGGTTGAGTTTGCTATAAAGAGTGACAATCAAATACCAGGTAACATAGTTACTTACTCGTTCATGTTCTTGGATAATTATGTATTCTAGTTCGTTTCATACTGACCTACATGTACACTTCTCTTCTTTGCTGGTATGACAGGCACACAAGTGGGAGAAAGTGGCCTTTTCCGTTGCCAAATCAACTCCTCAGTTAGTTAGAATATAAGATATATTACTGATATTGAAATTTCTGAGTTTGATCCTTTTAGTGCTCATCTTACTAACTTATGTCTACTCTTTTGTTATTTTCAGGTTGTGATCAAGTTCATATACTTTGACCAGTGATGATGCTTCTTGCATTAGTGAGTAAACTCTCAATATGCATGTTTTCAGTATTTGTTATCATTTCTATGGTACATTAACTAAGGTTGATAGTTACTACCTTTATGTTTATTTTTTGAAGATTCAACGCGCAGACTTGAAGCTAGAGAATACCAGTGAGGAGGTAATCTAGGGTTGATTCTGCTGGTATGGCAGGTGCAGAAGTGGGAGTAAATTGTCCTTGCAAAGGTTGTCCAAGAGTTGGAATGAATTCCTCCCAACCACTAGCAATGTTTTTGGAATGAATTCCTTCCAACCATTGGATAACCTTTAAAGACATTGTTGTAATTATTTTTCATTCTTGTTATTCCACGGTGCTGCTGCAGGTCTCCTTTTTTAATCTCAGGTTTGTTCATTACCTGATATTATCTCTTGAATGCTTTAGTTGTGATATCCTGTTTGATTTCATTTATCAATGATATTTGCTGATAACTTGTCTTAATTTGTTGTAGAAGTGGAAGAACGTCCGGCGCAAATCTTTTTGGTTATTTCCCCTAGTAGTTATTTTCAGGTATGAACTCTAATTAAGCTATGATTGTGTATGATTGCTAGTGTGCCTCAGTTACAGATGAGAATTAAGCTCATTATCAGTTTAGTTCTGTGGTCAAATATTTGAGCTACTGTAGCTTGTTCTCTCTTTCATATAAGATGAGAATTATGTCGTAGGCGTATGCCAGGGCTTCGGCTACCTTACCGCATAGCCTAAACTAAGATGAAGCTGTTTGTTATAACCAATATTGCATGTTATTGATATGATTATAGACAATTCTGTTAGTGGGTCATATTATGTTATTCAAGTGGCTGTTCTGTCAACTATATAGACAACTCAAAGCTTTGTTTCCTTGTTTCACAGAACTCTCACATCTGAGGTCGACTGACTACTCCATTCGACGTCCTAAAAGCTTCTTCTGATCCAAGGTATCATTACAGAACATTGCATAAACTGAAAACTGCTGAAACACACAACCTTCTAATCTAGGAGTAGTAAAAACACAGGTAAAAATTTATGTATGTTTGTTTTATAAATTTAGGATTGTGAATGAGTGTAGTGAATGGATGTATAAACGGTTGTATGATTTTCAGAGTTTGAATGAAATGCGTGTGTTAGTTGAATGAGAATGGATGTATTTCAGTGGGAATGAATTGAAAATTACTGGATTTCGATTCAGTATTGCAGGTTTAGAAATGAATTGTATTGTATTGCAGGTTCAGGAAAGAACTGTATTACAGGTTCACAAATGAACTGTATTTCAGATTCCGGAATGAATTGTATTCCAGGTGCAATTGTAACGCAGGGCTTAACGCTTGGCAGCGTTATTTTTTTTTTAAAAAAATAATACAGTTTCTTCCAACGATAACAGACGTTACACAAATCTGTTAGTTGCAAAAACACGTGGCAATCCTAAAAATTGTTACAGATGCGTTTTCCACAAATACAAACGTTGACTAAGCCGTTAAAATTTATCCGTTACACGCCGTGGTCTAACGGGAGCAAAAGTTGTTGGATCCGTTACGGCAGAAGGACAGGTGGCAAGCGCTGAACCGTTAGAAAATAGAGTCCATCAGTGTATTCCGTTACTTTAACAGTTAGAGTATCAGTTAGGTAGACGCAACGGTGCTGGCTGTTTCGAAGCAGTTACGAAAACTGCCAGCTGGCAAACGGATAAACCATTACTACACAAAAAACGTCGTTGAATATAATGTTACAGTTAAAAGTTGTTGAATCAGTTACTGCCCACCGTAACGGGTAGACCGTTACAGTAGGTTGCCACACGGTATGATGGCATTTCTCATCCGTGACAATAATTACTGCAACAGATGCATGTGTTGCTGTAATTATACTTACACCAACGGCAGATCCGTTGCTGAAATTATTGTAACACCAATAATAACGGCGTCTCGGCAACGGCCACTCGCCGTTGCTTTTATTTTTTGCAACGGCGTAAAAAGGAAATTTCGTGTAGTGTTTTGTACAACAGAAAGCCTGATTATTCCTTCTTAAAGGTTTTTGGTTGCTTATGCTTTCCATGGCTCAGACCTTACACAGATAACAAATTGCAGCCCAGAAGTTCTCCTTGTGTGTTCATTGGTTACAGTGATAAGCATAAAGGCTATAGATATCTTGAGTTGTCAAGTGGTAAAGTGTTTATTTCAAGGCATGTTATTTTCAGAGAAACTGAATTTCCTTTAAAGTCAAGGAATACTTCTGTTTCTGAAAGCATTGCATCTTAACCTTCAGATTCAGAAGTTATTCAGATTATGGAAGCCTTTGACAAAATAAATGAAGCTCAAGTGCCTGCCTCTTCAGATTCTCCAGTTGTTATATCTCCTTCAGATCATACTGTATGGAGAAAATCTATGGTTAAAGAACATACAACATTAGAGAATGCTAACACATGGACTAAGGTCCCCTACACTGGACAGAATCTTGTTGGTTGTAAGTGGGTATTTAGAATTAAAGAAAAATCTTGTGGCTCAACTGACACACACAAATCTAGAATAGTTACAAAGGGTTTTCATCAAAGAGAGGGTGAAGATTATACTGAAACATTTAGTCCAATTGCAAACCTACCACAATTAGAGTTATATTATCAGTTGCTGTTAATTTTGGCTGGAAAATCAAACAATTGGATATGAGTAATGCTTTCATACATGGGGATTTAGCTGAAAAAGTTTACATGGTTCAGCCACCAGGGTTTGTTGATCCTGAACACCCAGATTATGTGTGCAAGTTACACAAATCCATTTATGGCTTGAAGCAAGCTACAAGAGTTTGGTATGAGATACTTATGAATGTTTTGATATCTTATGGCTTCATACCTTCTGCTACTAGGGCTGTCAATCTTTGATATCCTATAGGATATTGACAAATCCGTATCCGATAGTGTTAGTGCTATCGGATATCCGATATCCGATAATATCCTATAGGATATCGAAAATCAGATATCGTTACCGATAGCGTAAAGATATCGGATATCGGATATTTATCCGATTTCTTAGGAAAATCTATAAAAGTAAAATTGTTCATACTTCTATAAAAGGAAAAGGCTTACTCTTACAGAAATTAACCAAGACCAAAAACGAAAAACGCTCTTAGGAATTTCCTGGAACAGATGAAAGGCAACACCTTCAATCGGTTTGAACTCTGTTGACAATTCTTGGATATGATGCTTCAATTTGTAAATCTCGTTGGGAAAAAACTCATGCTTATCCAGCTGGTAATAATCATACTTAAAATGATCTTTCTTAATTGGCTCCATTTTTGTTCAATTGAAGAACTCAAAATTAGTTTGATTATTTTTTACAGGAGAATATGAATACATAGATGTGATTATTGATGGAGAGAGATTGATTCTTGATATTGATTTTCGATCTGAATTTGAAATAGCAAGATCAACCAAGCATTACAGATATCAATTTCCCCCTTTATTTGCCGTTTGATGAAATAAATTCCCCCCTTGATACTTGGATGCTTGCTGTTGTAAGACGCCGTGTTCAGGAACTGCATCTCGATCTACCACTGCCTCACGCCGTTTGATGAAATAAATTTCCCCCTTTATTTGCCGGATTCGTTTGATTTACCTAACCTCAAATATCTGAAGCTTAAATGGGTTGCAATTGATGATACAAGCTTGACCAAGAAGTTCTTGTCAAGCTGTCCTGTTCTCGAATCGTTGAAAATAACGGGAAAGGGGTCCGGAGGTAAACGCAATCGGGGAAGAAGAAGAAGAAGGTGAGAACGAGAGAGAGGTGGAGAGAAATTATGGAGAGAAAACGATAGAGTGAGGGTAATATATCTAGACATCAACGGTGTAGATGCTAAAGGATAAGATCTGAACGGCTAATATTTAGGCTGTCATGTAAAATTACAAATACATCCCTATTCCCTAACGGATATCGGATATCCGATATCCGATAGGGCCTAATCCGATTCCGATATGTTAAGAAGGAATAAATATCCGATATCCGATATCCGATATATCGGATAATATCCTATAGGATCTCGGATAAATTCAAACGGATATCGGATATCGGATTATTATTGACAGCCCTATCTGCTACTGATACTTCTCTCTTTGTGCAAAAGAGAGGATCAAGGATTACCTATTGTCTAGTTTATGTGGATGACATTTTATTAACTGGTAACTCTCAGGAATACTGTACTGAATTGATTGAGCTGCTAAAATCACATTTTCCTGTAAAAGATTTGGGCGACCTTCATTACTTTCTGGGACTACAAGTAAAGAGAAATGATAAGTGTCTTTTCATGTCACAAACTAAGTATGCTTTGGATCTTTTGAAGAAATTTGATATGCTTGGTGCAAAACCATGTTCATCCCCTGTTCCAGTTAGTTTCAAACTGCTTGCTAATACTGGTACTAAGCTTGATGATCCATCCATATATAGATCCCTGGTAGGTGCACTCCAATATCTTACTTGGACAAGGCCAGAAATTGGGTTTGCAGTGAATCAGGTTTGCCAGTTTATGCAATCACCAACAACTGAACACATGATTGCAGCTAAGAGAATTCTCATATATGTAAAAGGCACTATGGATCATGGCATTCTATTTACTAAGGGTTTATCAACACTTCATGGTTACAATGATGCAGATTGGGCAGGTGATCCAGATACAAGGAGAAGCACAGGTGGTTATTGTATATTCTTTGGCTCTAATCCAGTTTCATGATCTAGCAAAAGACAGCCTACAGTTGCTTGTTCATCCACTGAGGCTGAGTACAGAAGCCTAGCAAATTCAGCAGCTGAAGTCATGTGGTTATGTAAGTTGATGCAGGATTTATACATTTTTCTACCCCAACATCCAATTCTCTTCTGTGACAATATGAGAACCATATCATATTCTTGAAATCATGTTCTCCATACCAGAATGAAGCATCTGGCTATAGATTTAACTTTGTTAAGGAGCTTGTGCAGGCAAAGAATATTCAGGTCTCATACATTTCTATAGTGGATCAGGTGGCTGACATTTTCACAAAAGGACTTGCTGGACCAAGATTTGCTTATCTCAGGGACAAGTTGAAGGTTCTGCCAGCAGCCCACATCAACTTGCGGGGGGCTAGTAGCGGTTAAATCTTATCCGTTCATCTTATTCTCTATCATGGCTCTGGTTCATCAGCTGTGGCAATCCGTATACTATTCTTTAATTGGTCCAGGCTATATTTTACAGCCTGTTTGTCCGTACCGTTATGTTTGTTGTTTATATCAGTTGTCTGTTATTTTGGTATGTTATTCAACTTTACTCTTTCTCTTTTCTCTTGACCTCTGCTCTTATCTGTATCTTTTCTTTTCTTCATCAATGGATATTTTACATCTTGATTTCATTTCAATATCTTCAATTCATCACTTAAAGTGATTATATTATTTTCATCTCCAACAGACATTTCGTCAATGAGATCTCTTCATCAACATACAACAATGGTGTCTATTAGAAACCAAAATTTTTGTTCAGTTTTCTAACTGTCACTTAGAACCGTATAGTATAAAAATTTCTACGAGACGCTGCCAACTGTGTAAGATTTCTATATAATTTCTCTACATCTCATGTAAGGTACAACTCAAATGTACACACTACACATCATTTATTTCAAGCAACTCCAAAATGGTTTGTCGCACAGAGTAAATGCTTGGAGGAGTTCACAGCATGGGGGCTGGCTTACCTCGAACTCAGAAGAGAAAGACATCGGATATATAGTCGTGATCCTTCATTAATATTCTTAGCAGGATCAAATGATTTTTGGGCAAATTTCTAAAATGGCCTAGAAAATTATGACTAATTAATATGTCGGTCGTTTTTTGAAATTGTTTTACAAAATGGCCAAACCGTTAAATTTTCCGTCTGGGCCCACCATCCAAGTCAAAACCATTGACTTGGTCAAGATTCCCTATGCATTTTACCATCCTATCCTTACCACTAATCTACCGCTCATTCAATAGATGGTGATAGATCGACCAGACACACGTGCAAGCTAACACGTGCGCCCTAACACACTAAAAAGAAATCAGTCAACGAAAAATTCATCTTCGTTTTTTTTCCTTCTTCTTCGTTCTTTCTTTCTTCTTCGTTTCTCTCTGGGTTCTCTCTGAGTTCTCTCAAGGTCATCAATGGCGACTGTAAATCCGAGGTTTAACAGAACATAGATACAAAAATAAGAGGGAAATAATCGAGGCATAGTTAGGTTTGATTTTGAATGGATTTATAATTGTGAGTTCTGTAAGAAAACGAACAGAATGAGTTTTTCGATGGGGTTTCAGGGATTTGTCGTTTTGGGTTGATGGTGGTGAAAGGATTTAAAGGTTTGATGATGATTTGAGGTGCGTATTTCAATTTTTTAGTTGATTTTTTTTCTGGAACCCTAATCTTTGTAATTTGGGGATTAATTTATGAACCCTAATTTGGGTTAATTGACTGTATAGTTAGTAATTGATTGTGTTTATAATCCTGATTAAGGTTTATTGAATGTTGTATTTGGTAATTGACAGTAGATGATGTATGAATTTAGTAAAAAAAAAAAAAATTTGTGAATGTGTTTCAGATTCAGGGGACGGGTTCAAATTCAGGCACACAGAGTTAGATTCAGGTGGAAGAGGGTATTGATTTCGTTGTTTGATTTAAAATCCGGGTTCTTGGTATATTCTTGATTTGAATCTCATTTGAAAATTTATGGGGATAAGTTTGTTAATGAATCAATTGGGTGTGATTAATTTATGGTGCTTCTGGATGTTGAGGAATATTGGTTTGTTTAGTTGTTAAACTTGCAGGGAAGAACAAGGTACAAAATGAGACAAACATACATCCATCACATATCTCCACTACCAAACAGAGGATGCATACAAGGTGTTTGTAATTAGGTGACTAGCAGGAGAAGGATTAGGGATGAACTCTACACTAGCAGGAGAACTGTACATTAGCAGAAAACAAAGATCACTTTCATTGTATCCAAGCGAGTTTCTTATACGTGCACATATGATTGGGTTAACTCGGTTGTCAACCTGGTTAATGAGGCCAACTCGTAAGACTAATTCCAACTCAATTCATTCAGGGGTTTTTATGTCTTTTAGCATGTGGGTTAACTGCCATCTAGTGGGTTAACTTCCATTACCCGTTTTTTGAAAAAAAAACGGGACGGAAAAGGTCAATGTTGGCCACTTTGTAAAACAATTTCAAAAAACGGACACTTTGATAATTAGCCATAATTTTCTAGGCCATTTAGAAAATTGCCCATGATTTTTTCGGTCCGTTGTTTAGGGTGGTCTTGATTTCAGTGAAGGTCTCAATCTCAAAGTCCTATTCTCCTATTGTTTTCTTCGTTTGTTGGCGTCCATGGCACGTGATATGTTGCTCGACATAGACAAAGCTGCTGCATTCCATGTGATTGTAAAGTATTTTATTATTCACCCTAATTATTGCTAACACATCCGTATCCACCAAACCGAATGTGGTCTAGGCCATGTTGATGTACTCTAAACATTGACAAAGCACCATAATGGGATTAACATAGGTTGAATTGATAGATTCTTATACTATTAGATGGCCGCTCAAAATCACGGCAGAAAGGCGGACCGATTGATCAACCTCAAATCATTAAAAATAATCTTAAATCAATCAAGATTGCAACAAAAATAGAAGAAGAAAAATAAAGATTTTGAGGACTCAATTTCAAAATTCTTCAACTGGCGATGATATTTCGAAAAAAATTGTTTCAAATTACGAGTGACACACTGATCAATAACTCTGTAACGCAAAAAAACTCGAAGAAAAACGATCGAGATGAAAGCTTTTCTTTTTAAACCTCGGGACCATGAAAATGTGACAGACACTAAACAAAAACTCATCATATAAGAGTCTCCCTCCCTTTGGACCCTCGGTCGGTTGATCCAATTACTATAAGGTAATTTCACCTCAAAATCTCACTTGAAGAAACTTGCCCGGCTTGTGTATACGGCTTATCACAAATGTTGACGACATATAGAAGGCCACTTAGACAGCTCGCTTTAGTTGCCTAGATTATTCAGGGGCTTTGAATTTTTCACGAGGGGGGTGTTGAGTTATACAAACAAACGGGAGTCAGATAAATAAGAGACGAAAACAAAGACTTTTCTCACCCTCGTTGGCATAACTGCCCATGATTAATTAGTGTTAATTTTATTTAAGATTTAAATTTATTTATTTTTGGGAGTGACTAAATACAACCTATGTTTTGAATATATACAACACTCACTTTCAAAAGAAATGATTGTAAACCCTATGTTTTGTGGGTAATTAATACCCACTATTATTTTTATGCCATCACCATCGCTGTCGATCGAGTTGTCTAAGAAGGCGATGAAATCTTGATCATAAGATCTAACTAATACCTAATGAAAACCAAAAAGCAAAAAAAAACCATATAGATGGGTTTAGATTTTCTCGAGAACAAACGTGGGAATCAGTTTACCACATTAGAAGATTTATAAATCTACTTGTGTTTAATCTAAACGACACAAAAATTATCAATGGCATCTTGTAGTAACCAATATGAAAGAATCTGATTGGTTCCATCATTTTGAAATCAGTTTTTTCATTTACGTATTACTACCAATTCTAAGTTCGGAACATCAGAATACAAAATTAGTTTTGGTTCTTTTCTGTAAAATTTATCCCGATATACAAGGAAAAAGATGAGGATAACATTGGGTTTTGTTTACCCACATAAACTGGTTCACAAATATCTTGATTTTTAGGTGTGGGTTGTATTTAACTTAAGTGTAGGTTGTATTTAGTCATTCCCTTATTTTTTGAAATTTCTAAGATTTTTTTTTATCCAGATTGTATTACACGCCCGTCAAGACCTTAATCCATGAGGATATTTCACTAGATATTAATTTAAAAAAAAAAGATTTTCATGATAAATCGTCATGGTCGGTAATTTTGAACCGTGACAACTTTTCTATGGTTTTATTTTCTGTTTTAAAATTGGCAAAAGTCGTTAAGGTACCATAAAAAGCAGAGGTACCGAAATACACAACCAACTTTTAGGTTTGTGAGTCTATGGTAAGATATGAACAATCTCAAAAATCAATCTCTAAATCTGTGTAACCTGAGTTGGATCGAAAACGATCAATTCCAACGGAAGACAAAGTCTTGAAGAATCCCTCGAAAAGATTGGAAATTAACTGCAGGGTTAATAACAGTGGTAGACGAGAAATCGGTAAATGTTAAGTTGTATTTAAACGGCGGAGAACGATGTATTTACCTATGGTCAAAGTTAAAATGATAATTAACAATATAAAAGGCAGTGACTAAATACAACCCTCACTTTGAATATATACAATCCATACTTCACTTTTAAACTTTTTTAATTTTTTCATTTTCAAAATAACTAAATACAATTCAATAAAGTCAAATCAAACTTAGTCATTGTAGCCAAATATAACTACCTATAATTATGGCGTTTTATTTTGCTAAGGTATTATCTTCTTCAATCATCCATTTTTCAAACCCTAATCATAACACTTTGTTTCATGAACATCATGAACATTGTCAAATGACATTATTAAGACGTAAAGATTTCATTCTTTTCTCGTTCTTCTTTTTTTGTATTTTTCGCACCTTATCGATTAAGGAACTTGAATTAAGTAACTCGTTTTGGTACTATTTACAAAGCTAACTTTTTTTTTTTTGATGTAAAGGGTTAAAATTTTATTGAAGTGAAAAAACTTACAGGAGAAAGCTTAGGCCCAAACTGCCAAAGCCAAATTAGATTACAATCATTGAGTCACACTGTGCTCCATTACAAGGTCCCAATTGTGTATTAAGTCCCCAAATCTGATAGTGTAAAACCATTTTTGGAGTGAACCCCATTTGTAAATCATTGCTTTAATATCATTGATGATATCCTCCACGCTTCTAGGTCTTCTTTTCCCCATTACCCTACTGTTTCTTTCCTTCCAGGTTGCCCAGAGAATAGCTGCTGGAATTATAGGCCATAGCTTCCTCCCCAACTTTTTTCCCTTTATTTCCAGCCAATCTATCAAATGATCTTTCAGAGAGGTTTTAAAGTTCCAATGAAGCCCATAGCTGGATATGAAATAGTCCCATATCTGTTTTGAGAATCTGCAATGAAGTAACAGATGGTCTATTGTTTCATCCACATTGCTGCATAAGCTACACCTGAGTTCTTCAATCTCACAACCCCTTCTAATCAGGTTATTGGTTGTAGCAATGGCATTATGTAGCACTGACCATATAAAGAATTTGACTTTAGGAGGAATATACTTTTTCCACACACACTTGTAAGGGAAGTTAGAAGTACCAGGTGGATTTGTTTGAGTGAGCAGCCATTGATATTCATCCTTGGTTGAGAACTGTGATATTGAGTAGGGTATGATATGGTCTTCCTCTTCTGACAGTTCAGGAGCATCACCAAGAGCTAATAGTAGTTGTTCTAATTCTTGTCTCTCTGCTCTGCTGGGATTTCTTGTGAGTGATATAGTCCATCTGTCTTGAGTAATCAGTTCTGCAACAGTAGCGGACTTCTTTCTCACCAGTTTGAAGATTCTAGGATATGACAGATATAGTGGTGTACTGGTGAGCCATTTATCATACCAGAATTTGACAGACTTTCCATTTGCTACTTGTATTTTTGAAGTTCTGTCCACTAACCATCTTTCTTTTTGTATCCCATTCCAAAATCCTCTGCCAAAAGCCAGTTTGCATTCATTTGGTGCGAGATCAGCTTCCTCAGATTTTGTTTTTAATTGGATGACCTTTCTCCACATGGATTTCTTTGAAGAGGCATATCTCCAACTCCATTTGGCAAGTAAAGCCTTATTCATTCCTCTCAAATCTTTCACAGCAAGGCCACCATCTTCTTTGGATTTGCATATCTTTTCCCATGCAATCCAACAAATTTTCTTTCTTTCACTGGTGGAGCCCCAAAGAAAATCTCTCATAATATTCCTCATTCTCCTTTCCACTGACACTGGGAGTTGCATAATGGACATAAAATAGATGGGCAAACTGGCTAAAGCACTTTTGATGAGTTCTATTTTACCTGCCTTTGTAAGAAATCTTCTCTTCCACTTGGCCAGCTTCTTATTGAACTTCTCAATGATGCATTCCCATACACTTGTTTGTTTAGCTGTTGAGCCTAGAGGAAGTCCAAGGTACTTGAAGGGGAGCTTTTCAGTTTTGCAGTGAAGAATGTCAGCCATGCTCTGCAATCTATAATCAGCACCAATGCTGATGAGAGTAGTCTTCTCCAGATTTACCTTGAGGCCAGTAATTGCTTCATACACTTGTAAGATCATGAGAAGATTTTCCACCTGCTCTTCTCTTGCATCCAAGAAGACTAAAGTATCATCTGCAAATTGCAGATGAGTTACTTTCAGTTCATCACCCATTTGAAATCCTGAAATCATATTTAGTTGTTCAGCTCTTCTCATGATTTTTGTGAAGATTTCAGCTACAAGTATGAAGAGAAATGGGGAGAGGGAGTCTCTCTGCCTTAGACCTTTATGATGCTTGAATTTTGTTGATGAGGAGCCATTTACAAGGACTGAAGATTGTGCATATGAGAGAGTCCATTGTATCCAATTCCTCCATTTTTCTCCAAATCCTGTACTCTCCAGGATTGAATCAACACAATGCCAATTGACATTGTCAAAGGCTTTTTCAAGGTCCAATTTGCATAGGATTCCTGGTACACCACTCTTGAGCCTTGCATCTAATAGTTCTCCTGCTATTAACACCCCATCATGAATCAACTTACCCTTAACAAAGGCTCCCTGGTTCAGAAATAAGTTTATGAATGACTGTTTTACATCTGTTTGCCATTGCCTTTGTGATAATTTTGTATGTGCTGTTGACCAGGCTAATTGGTCTGAAGTGTTGAGGCCTGCTGCATTCCTCCTTCTTTGGAATTAGACTGATGAAAGAGCAATTTAACCTCCAGTTGATCCTTTCCTCTTCATGAAATTCATGAATGACAGCCATAAGATCCTCTTTTATCACTGTCCATGCTGCTTTGTAAAACTCGGAAGTATAACCATCTGGGCCCGGTGACTTATTGTTACCACAAGATTTTATGGTGTTCCAAATTTCTTCTTCACTGAAAGGTCTCTCAATCCATTCTTTTTCTTCATTTGTAATTTTGGTGAAGTCATTTGCATCTAATTGAGGTCTCCAGTTGTGTTGCTCCTTGAAAAGAGAAGAGAAGTATTCCCAAAATTCTTCTTTAATATGATTTTGATTGAAATCATCTTCCCCATTGATAACCAGCTTGTGTACAGTATTTCTTTTTCTTCTCCCATTTGCAATTTGATGCATGTACTTTGTGTTTTGATCACCATCTTTTAAATGTTTCGTTTTAGCTCTTGCCATGCTTCTTCTATACTCATCCACTCTGATTTGTTTGAGCTCTATTTTCCATTCCCTTCTTTCAATGAATTCTTCATTGCATAGACTTCCCTGCTCTTCTTTGAGATTTAGGGAATCTATTTTCTTTGTTAGCTCAGCTTTCTTGGCAGCAACTTGACCATATTGTTCTCTGCTCCATCTCTTGAGGAAAAACTTGAGGTTTTGTAGCTTTTTAGCCCACACAAAGCTAGGTGAACCAGAGTATTCCATTGCATCCCACCAAGTTTGTAGACTACTCAAGAAAGTTTTATTAGAGAACCAAAAGCTCTCAATTCTAAAGGGTGGGTTGTGTTTGATGTTGCTGTGAGTGGTGAATAGGATTGGGGAGTGGTCTGAGGTGTTTCTGGACAGTAGAATTTGAGAGATATTAGGAAATTTACCTTCATACTCTGGAGATATGAGTATTCTGTCTAGCCTACATAAAATTGGATTTTCTTGCATGTTTGTCCATGTGAATAACCCTCCGGAAACAGGGAGGTCAATGAGATCATGACAGCTCATGAACAAATTGAATAGCCTTTTTCCAATTTTTGAACCCCTTCTTGGCTTGTTTCTTTCCAAACTCCTCCTAATGGCATTGAAATCCCCAGCAATACACCAAGCTGAAGTAGCCCATCCTGTAAGGTCTTCCATTTCATGCCAAAATTCCAATCTACCATCATCATCACAAGGACTATAAGCATTGGTAAGTGTCCATTCAAAACCATCAGCCATGGTAATGAACCTTTGGCTAAGTGTATTTGGCGATACAGCTTCATCAATACACTGTAATAAATCAGAGTTCCATATAATGATCATTCCCCTTGATAATCCTTCTGACTTTATCATCCTCCATTGATTATTGGAGTCACCCCAAATCTGATTAATAAACCAATTTGTAACTTTCCACATTTTGGTTTCTTGTATTACTACTGCTTTAGGCTTGTATAATCTAATCATCTCCTTTAGGTTGTTTATCTTGTCCATGCCGTTAAGGCCCCTTGCATTCCAGGATAGAATTTCAGCACACATTGGAGATACTCATAGCCCCTTCTTCTACTACTCTGCTGCTTAATACATCTGTATTTCCTTTCATTGGTGTTATAAACCCTTGCTCATGCTTCTCAATGATTCCAGCAAAAATACGTTGAACTTCTCTGTTCCTACCATTGTGCTTGGTACCCAAATTGCAACTCACTTCCATTAACAGTTCCACTGTATTGGAGATGTTATCTATGCTCAGGGCCGGTCCTGGCGGTAAAGCAGGACAAGCCCCACTTTGGGGCATTCAAGCTTTGGGGCATAAAAATATATAGTTATGTGTTAAAGTTATATCAAAGAAAATGAAAATACAGGGATTTAAACAGGGGTTTTATTAAAAAATATAAGAAATATGAGGACCAATTCATCTATTCGGTTATTAACCCTATCAAATTCGTAAATAATTGATAACAATGTTAGTGCATCATACTTTGTGTTCGTTTTATGCCATTTTTACAACATGACATGTTTCACTTATGGTTCATGTACGGTAATCGAGAGAAACCTTACTCTCTGACACCTTAACCATAATTTGTGCTTTTTTTACTATTTACAACCATCAAAGATGATGACACCTTTTCCTTTGATTTGTCGGTTAACTACTACGATGTAATAATTTTGGGATCCAAATCTAACTACCTTGTTTATTATCTTCGATCGTCAATGTTACAAGAGAGATTGAATGGTTTAGCTATGATAGCTATTGAAATAGCGATAGCTGAAAAAGTAAATACAAGTCTATTATTAGAGAGTTTGCATCTAAAAATATGCGAAGGGCGGAAATATTTCGAACAACTTTGTAAGTTTTTTCTTTTTGTGCTTCAAATAACTTTAGTTTTTCTACTGGATTATTAATCTCGCAAAAAAAAATGTTGTTTATTATTAGAAATTTGTGCAGTTTTGGGGGCATAAAAATATGTGTTCACTTCGGGGCAAAAAAT
>JAJJMA010041740.1:0-11405 GCA_023529015.1 Papaver nudicaule
GGGCTTACTTCGATGTAGGAGGCAGTAAACCAAGCTAGTGGGGGCTGCTGATCACCCTTCCCAAAGGCTAAGAGCTACCCGCCTATCTCAAGCAAAGACTTTGGCTATCGAGACCGTAGGTATCCATCCTTCCTCAGCACATTAGTTCGGTTACGAAGATAGATTTAATATCTCCCGAGGGAACATGTTAGTATTCCGAGAACCCATTTGACCTAAGTGGTGCAGCTGCGATCCCAGATCTCGATATTAAGGTAGCACAATGGGGGAGTGCCGTTCAGAGCTGGAGCTTAGACATGGTACTGTTCTCCTATCGCGGCCTAGAGTCCGACTCTTCCTTTTCTCACCTGCCTCCCCTCAAGGCAATATTTTAGTGATTCGGAGGGGGTCCCTCGGCTGCGTAACTCGCTTAACATCCTTCGTGAATGTAAACTTATTAGCTGCCTCGGGGTTTCATCCGCCTTAAAGGCAGATGTTAATCCCATTTATTGTCCCCGCAACGCCTCAATTAGGAGGTCCCAATGGTCGCAATGGTAGTGGGTCCATATGACTCTTAGCTTATGCAGCCATGATTCAATGTACCCACCGCTATCGGGGTATCATGTGGGTTGTGGACTGTGTCGTGTAAACCGTGGGGCCTTGATGGCTTACACGTACATCAGCTAGACGCCTGCCATTCGAGGACTATGCCTGTTTTTTGAGGACTTTTATGCCCACCATTCGAGGACTTATATGTGCCTGCCCCTTGGGGTCTTTTTATTAAAATAGAAGAAAGAGATATTGAATTAGAATGTATGTGACTAAATAGTTTCTTTATTTTATTCCTTTGGATAAGATCCGCGTGTCTTTCTACAATACGAAATCTAATTAATGTGCCTTAGAATTTTTCCCTCGACCGGAGTATTCAACCTTTGTCCCTCGAGATTCATCAAGCTAAAAGTGTCGTTTGCAAGTACTTTCTCAATGACATAAGGTCCCGGCCAAAATGGTCCTTCCTTGGGAACAGTGCTTGTGGTGCTTCGCGAGTTTATCTCGCTTATTGCTTCCTCAGACAACATTGGCTTGTTAATCGTTACTGTGAATTATTCTCTTCCCTCGCCGTACGCATTCTTTTCTCTTTTGGGGGTTGCCACAGCTGTCTTTTTCTTTGAGTCCTTTGTAGTATCCTTCGCCATTCCTACTTCAACTTCCGCGATAAACCCCTTGATGTCAGATTCCTTTATCTTCGGCAGCTTGGCTGAGTTCTCGGAGGCATGTCGAGCACTCTCGCTGCTGGATGTCTATTCCATTACAAATTTGAGCTTTGGCTGGGTCTCCCTAGATTTCGGCTATCCCTGTGGGCGTAGGGAATCTTATCCTCCTATGAAGCGTAGATGGTACTCCCATTAAACCATGCAACCAAGGTCTCCCCACGATGGACGTATATGGAGAGTCGATATCCACCACACAAAATGTTATGAGCAGATCGAGCTTTCCCACATGAATCATCAGCGTCTGTTCTCCTCTTGGTAGCGAGGGTTTCCCATTGAATCCAAATACGTTGTAGGCCGATGGAATCAGAGTTGCGTCCTTGCCGAATATCCAATCATATGTTCTTCCAAAGAGAATGTCAACCGAGCTCCCTGGGTCTACTAGGATTCTTGGCATTGCCAGCTTCTCGACAAGTAAGGTTATGACTAGCGGGTCATTGTGTACCCTTCCCCCATCAGGAATATCTGCCGCGAAAAAAAAAACCGGCTGCTTCCGCCACTCCTCTAGAGTTTTTTTGATGGCTATGCTCATGATTTCCTTCCCCTCGAAGTCTCTCTTGTGAATTCTATCAGTGATGCTGCATTCGAAGTTGTCCTCGTTCATCTTTGCGTGGACTATCGAGTTGCAATCGGTGAATCTCGGGACGTCTCTTCCTATCGTTATGGTATAGGACTCTGCATGCTTTTTCTCTTCTTTAGATTGTGTTTCATCTGACGGTGGGTTTAGTAAGCTTAGAATGATCAAATTTCCCGCCCGAGATGAAATGATAAATCTGATCATGCGCCGTGACGCAGTTCTCTATAAAATGCCAGTAGAATTTATGAAATTGGCAGTAGTCTTTCGCATTCCGAGTGTGCTGAGGTTAGTTTCCCCTACATCTGGGATAACGGATCTCGCTTGCCCATTCTGACTGCTCAATGCACCTCAAGGCTGTCTCGATTGGTACGCTCAGCTTCGGAAGCTTCCTGTCCCTAAATTGGGGGAATCCTGACCTTGGCACTTCGAACTGTCGATTTCCTTCGTAACCCCTTCGTGAGTTGCCTCCTTCGTATCCTTCATTTGTGTCACTTCCCCTACTTTCATTGTACTTCCTGCTGTCGATGTATCTCCCATCACCAAATTTTCCTTCATTCACATACCTTCCCTGGTTGTTGTGCGTTTCTCTTTTCGTGGAATCCCCTATCAGACTGGTGGGTTGATCTCGCTCTCCCAAGGATAGGTTGTTGATCGAGTGTACCTGTTTTGACAAGGTTTCCCTCCCGCGAGCTGCTTGTTCTTTAATTTCTTCCAATGCAATCCGCTCTCTTTGGTATTTCCTTAAATCTTGCAATGTTTCTACGTTTTCGGAGAAAAGCATATCATACGAGGGGTGGTCTTTGTCCAACGCGTTTAAGTATGCTCGTACTTTGTCCCTTTCCGAGGCTCCATTTCCAACTTCTACGCACTGAGCTGTCCACCTCTCGGTCAAGCTTTTAGTAGACTCCTTAGGTCTGACTCTGATGCTGAAATGCTTTTCCACTCCAGGCTTGGATGAGTTGTTGTATAAGAAGTGGAGTAGAAAGACCCTTGATAAGTCCCCGAAGGATGAAATCGAGCACGCTGGGAGACCATCATACCAGGATAGGGCTTCTCTCTTTAAGCTGGAGGGGAAATACTTACAAAGAACCTCTTCCTTGTCCTCCCATGCCAGGAATTGCCTCTGGTACATTTTAATATGATGAGTCGCATCTCCCGAACCATCGAATATAGAGTTAAAAGTCGGCATTGTGCATTTGATTGGGATAGGCTTGTTTAGAAGCTCAAAACTTAAGGGAGAACGATTAACTTCGTTGATTGCTTGCGTTAATTTCACATTTACAATTGGCTGGACTCGGTTGTGGTGAAGTTCTGCTCGCATGGCTTTGACCTCGTCTACTGGCACCTTCTGTAATGCCTCAGCTTCGGCCCGTTTCTCGTTCCTTTTCGTACACAAAGTGTATGTTGTTACCCCTAGAGTGGGTTCTCGGCTGAGTCGGACGGTTTGATGCTCCGCTTCCTCGCTTAGTGGTATTTTTTGATACTTCAGTATTACTTCTTGACACAATGTGTAGGGGGTAAAAACCCCTCGGACCACGTGTCTCGCATCCAAGGCATATAATCATGCCAAGGAAACGATACCGAAAAGAGCGGCAGCGATGTCTCGGACTGACAAAGGAAGAGAAGCTGCACTTAAGCGAAGTAAAGACTCGAAATAGAAAGGACTCGGACTACCGCAAAGGACCGAAGCCCAGGGTTCAGCTTCGGAGTGTAAACCGCCTTACTCGACAGAAACTGACACCACCACGATTGAGTCGTTTGTCTTTATTAGCTGTAAACCACCCAAGCTCGGCCTATATAAGGCGAGCTTGGAAAATGTTGTAGGGGTTGGATTCTTGTTTGGTTGAGCCTAAGTAGCAAGAGAGAGATTAGGTTTGTGATCTCCTCTGGTTCCTTAGGGTTTAATTCATGTAATCTCAGCAGTAGTAATAGACAGAAAGTCATCTTTATCTTGTTTATATTGCATTACTTAGCTTTTTCATTACTGATCATTGCATCCTCGATATTGTTCTAACTGTCTTCGGACTGCAAACTACAATTAACTACTGTATGTGCGAGTAGATCTGATGGATGTGGTACCACGAGTACCTATGCAGATTTTCTACTCGTACACAATGGGTGGTTTTGAGCGAGATTTTTCATGATGTGAATGCCCCTCGCTATCTCTTTTGTAATTTGATGCAGACTTCTCGCCCACCTTTTTATTTGCTTCCTGAAGTTGCTGCTTGAGTTTCCTTATTCTCTTCTTCATCCTGACGTCCCTTTTGAGTTGAGCTGCTCTCGCAACCTCCTCATCGGTCGACCTGTGTTCTTGAACTGCATCGGCTGGAACCTCCTCGGCTTCTTCCTCTTCCTCTATATCGTGTATCTGTTGTCTGGGAAACCCATCTCCGTTTGGTCACAAGTCCTCCATGAGTACCTCGTCTTCGTTGACCCGGTCTCGATGCTGGAATGTGCTCGCTGCTACCTCTGAGGAAACCCCTTTACTAGTTGACTGTCTCATGTGTGGTCTCGAAGAGCCGGTTCCGTGTCTGGATGAGCCCACTCCCTGCTTCGGAATCTGATTAGACTTCGAAGTCATGACGACAATTCCTGCAAAAAAACAACAAACCGTGAGGTCTAAGGCGGTTATTTCAGTGTACTCTGGGTCTGACAGACGCCAATTAATTGTAACAGAATCTGACACACGTGTTTTCAGGGGGATCTGGCTTTTTCGTCCTTTTGTCGACTATCCTGACTTGATTGTCCTAGATCTACTCTCCCAAAGTGACAAATCGATTCTGAGAAAGCGTTTTTTATATACGGTTGGTAAGAATACTATTGCACGTCGTATCTTTTGGGCAGAAAATACGACTAATGACCCCGAATTCATTTGAGTAAAAGTAAACTTCTCACGTAAACTTCCCCTAAAATCGTTTTGGTAGATAAATAAATCTTGTTAGAAAGAATTGGTTGAACGAAGATTTTGCTTCCCTTCCGAGGGTTTTCTACAGAATTTTCGATATGTTTTATGGATCTTGATTAGATCTTTTGTGCCTCAAAGCTTAAATTCCTTGAGGTCCATTAATCCATCATTTTGATAATCTGCACAAAATCCTTAAGCACTCTGAAGCTCAGAATCTTTAGATACTCAAGGTGTTGGATCTTAACATTTTAAAACATAATAGATAAACTCGTCAAACCCTAAAAAAAAAATTCCAAGAAATCTTTGAAAACCAACAAAGCTCAGGCAAACCTAAGTTGTTTTAATCAGTCCCTGTTTCTAGCGCCAAACTGTGTGTGTACAAAATCTTCTTAGGGACTTTGTACTCCACATCCATTAGGGGAATCATCGAACCATTGGATTATGGGTATCTCTAGAGCGAGAATACCACATGAGAGGACTAATCGAGCCATGTAAATAAAAACTGAAGTAAAGCCTAAGAACGATGCACATAGCTTTTATTCATACAACAGTGGAAAATACATAGCATGAAAGATACAAACTACTAACCTAGACTGGTTTACCAACGATAACCCCATCTTAACAAAAAACCCAACCCTTATAAATGAGCTCAAGCTCGCCTTATTATAGGCTTTGCCGAGTAGTGGATTACATCTAATAAGACAACAGACTCAATCGTTGGTGTCAGATGTTGTCGAGTAGGTCGGTGATGTTTCCGAGAGGCCTCCGAGAGTACCATCGAGCATCCTTCTTTGCCTTTTCCACTTTCGGGATCTTCTTCCTTTCTCGGCTCTCGTCCTTCGCTTGCTTTGCCTAGTGTCTGCCGAGATTCCATCTCGCGACTTATCTGATGCATCTCATTTCCCTTCGTTGTAGTATGGCCTCCTCTTCCTAGTGCTGACACGTGTCTCGTCAGTTTTATACCTCTACATCTCGAATTTGAAACGAGAACTCACATCGTGCTCCTCTTGGAAAGACCAATTTCAGATATAGCGAATACCTAATATACAACTGACAGATGCAGCAGAAGTCACTGCCGACCTTATTTTGGATTTCAACATGAGTTATAGAGCCGATTTATTTTCGAAATTTTCATTGTTCTTTGAGTTTGAACAATAAAAACTGGCTATATATAATAAATGGATTAGTAAACGCACACATGCTTATTATGAGGTAACATCACCATGTACCAATTTGAAAATTAACAGTTAGTTTATGTTATACTCCCTCCGTCTCATTTTAACTGACCGCTTTGACTAAGTCAAAAAAATAAGGAGATCAAATGAATTTTCTATTGTACCCTTATTAGATATAGAGAGAATAAATGAATTTTTAATTTTAATTGGGAAATAATAAAGAGAAAACATATGAATTTATTTTTGAAAACTATAAAAGATAAAACAATCTAAATATTATCAAAAAAATATATATTCATTAATTTGTTTCCAATTTATCTAGGTATTTTTTAAGGCTATATCTGAAAGTTTGTTGGAAAAATACAGATATAATTAGAAGCTTGATACATTTTTGATACAAATAAAAATAGTAATAAGGATAGTTAAAATGTGATAGAGGGAGTAATTAATTTTTAAAATAGTAGATAGTGGTGTTATACGTCTCGAAATGTGCTTATTTTTTCTAGGAACATATAGTTTTGTAGAAACTCATAGTCGTTTGAGTGTTGTAAAAAAACAACGTTACAATACCAAGATAATATCATTTTAACCCTGTCACAAGATCTTCCCTCGGTAGCCAAAGGCAATGGAGCATACATATAGTTAAAGGCACGATAATCTGATCTAACTACACTTTCATTGATTTTTGTTGTAACAATGTTAACAAATTGAAGTGTTACTAGTAAAGTATTGATCTATTTGATTTAAACAAGCGCTCCGTCGGTAACAAATTCAGTAAATACCAAAGCAACCAAGCCTAACATGGCGAATCTACCATTCCACAACTCTGCCTTGGAGGTCATTACCCCATCTGATTTGGACTCAACGCTGATACCTTTAGACAACGGTATCAAGGAGGCCAAAGATAATACAACACTGGTACCTATGAACCATGGAATCCCTCCATCGGTCAATTGTGCTGCAACACCAGTGCCTCTGGCAAGTTCTACTCCCAAAGCAGCAACAAAGCCTATCATAGCAAGTCTGCCGTTGATTCTTTCTGGTGCTGGCCCGCTGAATGCTAATAAATCTGTAAGCTTCGTGCTCATCTTCTGCACAATCAAATGAAAATGGATTTCTTAATTAATTACACTCTAATCACAAATTAGGATAAAAGAAATCATTATAATTAAATTGATCAACGCAACACACCTTAGGTACAGCACGTGGTGGTGGTGGTGGAGGAGAACTGAGAGGTGCTGCTGGTGGTGGGGTACTGTTACTAGTACCGGCTGTCATGGGTGGTGATGCTGGCTCTGCTTGTTTATCCTACATTAATAGTAAAAAAATTAATAAATTAGAATCCATAAGACTGACCTTTACACTAATTATTTTATGATGCAAATGTAATACACTTATTAGAATATCGAAGTTGGGCTGCCTGCATTGCATACCTCGGCCGTGCAACGAACTCTGAAGCTAGCATTTCTTTGTGTCTGGGTTTGAATACGGCTAGAAAATATCGGGTGATGAACAAATGATGCCGAAGCGGCAGCCATTAGAATACGGAGTATATGTTTTGTAGAACTTGACAATTTTGATCTATCAAGAAGCAGTTGCTGAAGAGATAATTGGAAGAGATGTAATTTGTTATGAATATTGAGCACAAGGGAGGTTTATATAGAATAGAGGGAACATTGTGCTCAAAGGTTGGTAGATGGCCACATGAGCTAGTACTAGTTCAAACCGTTAATTCACTGACACATGAAGGTCTTTACATTCCTGGTGTGAGAGTGAACGACGTGGGTGAAATATGAACCCGTATGGTAGAAATCCATAGTTTTGGAACTAGCTGGGAGATTCTAGCTAGCTAGAGATAAGGTGTATGTTACAGTGACTCTTTTTTACTCCACTTCCCTCGAGTAAATTTTGTCATTTTTGGCCAAGGTTTTGGTTTTACATTGATGGTGCTTTATCAATGGAAAAGGGGAAATATTTATACGGACATATTACCTAACCAGGAAGACTAGGTGCTGAATCATGAACATGTTTTCTTGTGAGAGGCGGAAAGCAGTGATAATGAGATCTATGTTTTTCACCGCTACCCTCGTAATGTTTTTTTGATTTGGAGTGAGTTTTATGGCTCAGCCTAAGTTTTATAGATTGTTTGGATACAAAAGCATTTATGACTTCTTCTTCTCCAGAAGGAGAAGTCGATTTCAGAAGTCAAAACAAAAAGGTTTTGTTTCAGAAAAAAATTAATTTTTCTGTTTCTAGAAGTTATTCTGAAATTGTGTTGCCAAACTAACTTCTGACTTTTTTTGCTTCCGGAAGCAGAAAAGTAACTTCTGAACTGTTATCCAAACAATCTATTATTTTGAGCACCAACTTCTTTACTGAATTCTTTTTTTTTTTTTTTTGAAAAACAGAAAAAATAAATTCTACATAATAGATCCATTGAGACTACTACAACTGAATGAGTATGTTGGACGGAGCCACAGATTCATCAAGACAATTTTTAGAAACCGAAGCCTTGTCCAAATTTAACATATATATATCAATTTCTTAGGCCGCTGAAAATTTTAAATAAATGACTGCCGCCTCAACTAGAGAAAGACTTTCAAGAGTATGCAACTTCATAAATCCAGTATGCCCTCTTTGTGGACAAACTGATGAAAGACTAGAACACATTCTGTTTGAATGTGCATTCTCGAAGGCAGTATGGTTTGAAGTCCCTGGAGGCAGCAGCGTATTACAACACAACTCTAAAGCAATAGAGGAAGTGTTTGAAGATTGGATTAATATGCACAAACAAGCATACCAGGAAACTGGTTGAACACAGCAATGGTAGTTTGTTGGAGTATATGGAATGATAGATGCAGTCATGTTAAGGAAAACAAGCAGCTAAATCCAAGAATAACTGCCAAGAAAGCCATAGTTTTGCAAATTATCTTCACAGCCTGAAGACAAAGCAGTTTGGGTCTCTCTCTACTGGGCCTTCTTCTAGTAGTGCCACAACTGATATAGAATATGAAAATGATAGTTGGAAACCAGCTCCTCAACCCTTTACTACTATTAACTGTGATGCCCTTATATGAAGAATGATAAAACTTTGGGTATTGCATTAATTCAACGTGATTTTGCAGGAACATGGAAGGGAGGGAGATCAAAGTGCAGCGTAGGAATTCTGAACTCTGAAGAAGCAGAATGTCTTGCATTTCTTGAAGCAGCAATTTGGTGTAAGGAAAAGGACATGGAGCAGATTGTAATACAGACGGATTTGAAGTCGATTGCTGGCTACATCAATGGTTCTGAACACTCTATTGCGTGGGAGAATGAAATCATTTTGTTAGATGCTCTGCACTTACTTAGTACTGTCAACTCATGGCAGTGTGTCTTTGTTTCTAGAAGTCGTAATAAAGCAGCTGATAAGCTTGCCAAACATTGTATAAGGTTCTCTGTGTCGACTGAATGGGAGGATGTACCTCCTGATATTGTTATTAGTCAACTGAGTCTGGATTCTCGGTCTTTACAAATTTAAATAAAAGTATCATCCTTAGCATCAAAAAAAAAAAAAAAAAAAAATGACTGTCGCCTCAATTTTTGGGTGTTTTCTCCTATTTTTGGAGTAAAATGACACCGGCTGACCGGCACTCACAACATTATACTCTTTTTATATTTACGCTATGTTTGATAACATCTAATTCCATGGAATTAGTTTTCTTTTTTTTGATATAAAAAGTTTTCTTTCGTTTGATTAAAATCTATTTCCGCAGAATAGCTATTTTAAATTTAATTTTATGGAAAGTTTTTCCTTCTTTTCTTTTGAATTGATTCCACGGAATAGATTTCCATGGAATTATTTCCTTTTCCTAGTATCAAACACAGCCTTATGTCCGTTATACGTTTAAATCGGCTAATATTGCTAAGGTTATTGCAACAATTGTGAAAATGAAGAGGAAAACAATTTTAAAAAATTCTAAATTTTCTCAAGCCTATGGTTGTCACTTGAAACTAGTTAGTCTCTATGTGGTGCCGTCTATGGGTTAAGAATCTGCTCCCATTGTTTTGATTTTTTGATTTTCTTTTGCCGATAATAATCATTGGACAATTCCAGCAGAACTTATTGCTCTTTACAGTGTGGCATCTCTGGCTAGCTCGCAACGATCGTCTCTACAAACGTGTCACACTACCCCCCACACAGGTATTTCAGGTCATACTGGTTCTGTGGAAAGAATTTGAATGGACAAGAATACATGTCATCCCCTTTCTCCCAGACGTTGTCCCTCCACAGCTCCGCATCAATCCTCGGTCAACTATCACAATCCAGATTGCTTGGCAACCACCACCACAGGATTGGGTCAAGATTAACATGGATGGGGCGTCTAAGGGCAATCCGGGCACTGCTGGAATTGGTGTTATTGCTAGAAATGCTGATGGGAACACACTCCAAGCGATGGCAGTCACCCTGGGAATCACTACAGCACTCACCGCAGAATCCTGGGGTCTACTTACGGCAGCAAGAATGATTTCCCGTCAAGGTTGGCAGAAGGTTTGGCTTGAGGCTGATTCCAAATCGATGTTACAAATACTACAAAATGGATATTCGGAAGCCCCTTGGCATTTACAAGGTTTACTCTCTGAAGCGACACAAATCCTACACAGTGTGGCTTCTCTTCGAATCACTCATGCTTATAGAGAGGCAAACCGCGCCGCTGATGAGTTGGCCAATGAAGCAGTTCGCAGACAGACTCGACATCCAACAGTTCCATCAACAGTTATATGGGAAGCAATCACCCCCCCGTGCTTACATCAAATCTTATTTAATGATAAAATGGGTATAACTACACCAAGAGTTGTACCTTCCTGTCGAGCGAACTAATGTAATTTGTCTTTACCTTCAAAAAAAAAAAAAACTTTATCACGTTTAGGGCACTGATAATTTTCTTTCAATTTGATTCTGCCCTTAAATTATAGAAGGAAATGCGGGGTTTGGTAAGTGAACACTAATAATACAGAAAGTTGGAGGCAACCCACTAGACCACCACGCACATTTTTTATTTTTTTTTTGACCACCACGCACATATTTAGGGGATTTTAGGCATTTTAAAAGTCCAAATATCAACAGGGGATTGGGCCAAGAAAAATGATTGGGTACTTCAAAGTCCTATAAAGTGACTATGTAGTACTCGTATATTCTAAGGGAACTTGTCTGTAATATTGTTAAGGGCACCACCTGTCTGTGATACAGATTTGGTTGAGGCCAGAGGCGCCGTGAAAAAATGTTGTCTATGGTGTTTTTGGCCATGTTTTGTTCTTGGCGTGGAATTTCATCCTTCCCTTTATTCAAGTCTAACGTACACGTGTGAATGTAACATTGCATTGCATTGCATTGGACCCTTGAATGCTTGACATAAATTTGGTAGAATGCACATGAATGAATGATTGAATCATAGTTTCTCATTGATATCGATTTATGAATCCATTTAGTTTTGTCAAACAGATACGTGACTTTAATGATG
>JAJJMA010041746.1:0-14833 GCA_023529015.1 Papaver nudicaule
AGCACAATTTTTAGGCAAATTGACAACAGATTTGAAACATTTATCCGGATACCAAAATAACCGACTTATTTTAAGGCACATTGACAATGATCGTCTCAATAAAGTCACAACTTTAAATTTGTAGCATGATCATTGATTTGAGATCATAACCATGGTTTCACCTTCTACCATGTGCTACCAAATCCTATACGGTTTCTCATCATGTAACCAAATTTTGATGGGCTTTTAACTATCCAGGGCCCATTTAAATTTCCGGATAGGAAAGACCAGTCAGATCATACAGCTAACATTCAGTAGACTGCACACATCATTACAGATTATCAGAACTGATAGAAAAATAATTAGAGTTCTCGCCAACCTATATAATATTCCAGGGCTCATTACAAACATTGATACGCGTTCAAGGCCGATCCATTTGATCAACTCAGGGAACTCACCCGCAAATCATCCGAGGCATCATCTGGCCTTCATCAGGCTGTAGAAGAGCAATAACAAAAACACAAATGCAACAGTGAAATATGGCTTGACCTATATTTGGACTTCCTTTTGTGTTTCATGAATCACCATATCCCACATACCAGCAGCAACTTGACCCATGGAAGTACCAGTTGCTATTTGTTGGTTGGTTCATGATGGCCTGCACTACACACGTTGTTGCAGCAAAACTTGCACAAAGTTTCAGTGATCAAATGATCTTTCAAAAATAGAACGAATAACAGAAGACAACCTAGCTTACCTCGGCAGAGATCAAAGAAACCTTAAATTGATTTTCATAGAGAAGAGGTAACCAAAATGTAGTTATATTTTTATGACACGTTATCGAAATTGTTAAATAGAAGCTTTAACTTTTGCCAATGCCCTTCTTCCACCGTCAGTGTTTTCACCAAGGTAACTTCATCATAGATAGGTTCAGTATTGGGAAAAACCGTACAAGCACACCCAACATAAGAGAAGATGAAATACTTTCCGAAAAGGGTTGATTCAGTAACAGTTTTACATTTTGAACTCGAAACATTTACAACTTTAGTGAGCAGACCCATAATAGCTCTACTCTATCATTTTCTCATTCCCTAAATTTCATTCCAACATTTAAATTTTGACGTTGTGTTAGCAACAGAATCTCTGCCCCCTAGTGTACCCAAAAACCTCAAAAACTAGACATTACCACATTCTAACTGTCCAGCTAAAATTCTTAGCCCAATTACAGGAATCCTTGCATAAGGGCTCAGGTAGAAGTTGGAAATATTTACTTATCTGTACGGTTCAACTGGAAACAAATGACCTCTTTCAGCGTGGCTCTCTTCATCTCTCTATAATTCCACAGCACTGGATCTCCTCTCTTTCTCTTTTTTACTCCAATCACCGTATTTCCGGTTACCTTCTCAGACTCCATTCGCTGCATTGATTGCATACATTTACATCAATAAGAAATAGATAGAGTATTAATCTTGTTAGTAAATCAATCTAAATTTTTGGTAAGAAAAAAGACCTTAAGGAATACATACCTTGATAAGTTCTTGTTGAGCTTCCAGAAGTTCTTCGGTGTTCCTGGCAACCTCTTTTCTGTTCTTAGCAAATGCCTTCTCGCCTCTGGTAATAGATTCGTTAACTTCATATATCGCAGAATGAATAAACTCATCCTTCTCTTCACTGAGAACTTTGTGCAATGTATCCTTCTCCTGCTTTAGCAATTCAACATCAGTATGCAATCTATCCTTCTCTTAGTTGAGTAACTCAACGTCGGTTCCCAATCGAATCTTCTCGCTCGCTATTTTTGCCATTTCATTATTGAGTAACTCAACATCCTTTTCAAGTGCAGTCTTGTTTGAATTGATATTCTCAATCCCACTTCGCATTTTAGTATACTCTTTAATAGGAACCTTAATCCCACTTTCTAAAACAGTCTTCCTCTTATTGTGCGAACAAATATCAATCTTCTCACTTCGAAGTGATACGACATGGCATAGAAGTTGAGACTTTTCTGCATTGAGTTTAGTCTTCTCCTTGTTAAGTAACTCAGTATCAGCTCCCAATTTAGTCTTCTCATTGTTAAGTGATTCAACATCACTCTCAAATTTAGTCTTCGTCTTTGTGAGTACTTCAATGTCACTCCTGAATTCCTCCTTTTGTTTGAAGAGAAATTCCACATAACTTTCCAAATCAAGCTTTACTTTGTAAAGGCATTCAATTTCTTCATACTTGTACTTGTGAAGGTAATCAATTTCGCTTCGCAGTGTGCTAATTTGTCTGTTGAGTAATTCAGTGTCACCTGTCAACTTCTTCTTTGTTTCCTCAAGTGTTTGAATTTCAATCCCCAGTTTCGATTCCATTTTCTGAGATGAGTAAATCTTGTTATTTACCCCCTTAATCTTCTCATTGTAAAATGATTCAATGTCACTTCCCATTTTACTCTTGCCAGTATCAAAAGAATCAGATAATTCTCGACTTGCCATATGAGCAATTTCTGGAACAATACGGAATTTGAGTGTTTTCTCTTTTGACCACCCTGTTTCCAGCAAAATGAATTTCCTCACCTTGTCTTCCAATGCTATCTTTAATTCATCTACTGTTTCCTTGAGAAAGACTTGGATTTTCGCATTAATCTCCTCCTACAATCCGAGATTCAGGATTTGTCAAAATGCTAATGTGATCTTGAATGGATATAAAAAAAAGGAACAAAATGGAGAGTGAGTAGAGTAGCTAGATATTACCTCTTTCTTGTTGAGCTTCATGGATGGTTCAAATGCTCGGAATCAAGTCTGTTACAGATGGCAGCAAGCTGGTGTTCTTACATACAGAGATTCAATGGACAAGTTTAGCTTTGATGCTACTTTCCTTTTCTCATTCTTTTTCTCATTTAATGAGTCAAACCAAAAGTAAAGAAACAAACAAAGATTAAAGTACAATAATGTCTTTCTGAAGTGAGTAGTCTACATCAAGTTTTTACTTGTCACAGTGTATGAAGACAACTAATGTCAGAGGGCCTAGAAAGTCAAAAGTAAAGGTTACATACCCTAGAGTATATAGCCTAAAATCTTCTGGATAAAATGATAA
This sequence comes from Papaver nudicaule, assembly GCA_023529015.1. Taxonomy (NCBI): domain Eukaryota; kingdom Viridiplantae; phylum Streptophyta; class Magnoliopsida; order Ranunculales; family Papaveraceae; genus Papaver; species Papaver nudicaule. Next base: position 3,055 of record JAJJMA010041746.1, read on the forward strand.
ACCAATTGGACCAATACTTTTGAAAATATGGTACTCTTTTTCTTGACTTACAATGAAAAAAAAAAAAAATAAAGCTTAGCAATTTGGGAGCCTAAAAAACTGAATTTTTGGACCAAAATATGATATCACTATGAAACATGATATCCAATACAGGACTTGGTAATATTTGACAGGAAACTCAAATTTTGTGAGCTAAGCCTGAGCCATAGAAATAACAGAAATTCTCTAAAATTTTATCTAATACAGGAAAGGAAAAGAAAGATAATCTATTTTTACCACAAAAACAAAAATAAAGATAACTGGAGCCACACAAACAACTTGATTATATAAAAATTAGTCTAATAACACACTAGGGATATAGCTAGAAGAAGTTCCGCTTCTGAGACATATAATCAAGCATTTGGATCATTGCATTTCCGATTACCATAATCGGGATAGCTGAGGTTAGAGTTTTGTTTGTTGGTAGACACTTAGCTTGGATTGCTACAAACACTACAAGAGGCCAGCAAACAAATTAATCACACACTTAGCTGAAATGATAATTAAAATAAGACAGTTCAAGCAGAGAGCTGAGTCTACTTACTGTAACTATAAATTTTGATATGATTTCCTTTGGATCACCAAAAAGTACCATCAACCTCAAGTCCTCTTCCGCTTAGAGGTCTTACACTTCTTAAGAAGGAATGCAGACACTTCTTTCAAAGTAGCCTTCCTGTTCTCCTTGTAGTTCCACAATTCTGGTACAATGTACCTTCCGCTGGAGTTATATTCATTCATTTCCATAAGGGCAGTAGTGACAGCATTGTAAACCTCCTCCCCATACTCTCTTCTCAGACCCTTTAACTTATCATCGTCTTCATTTATGATCTCCTGCATTAGCATAACAAAGAAGTCCAGTGGAAAATACACATTATTATTCACGATAATAAACAAGGCTGCTAAGCAACTGCATTATCTGGAACATAGAGAGCAGAAATGTTTTCACATGAATCCTAAAGAAAAAAGGCGCCATTTTGAGCTGATTCTATGACCGCAGGAGATCTTGCGTTTACTTAGGTCTCAATTTGCAAATATTTTAACCGTTACCTTTCCTAAAGAGTAAAGCCTAATGGTGAATTTTTTACTTGGGATGTTCACATACAGAGTCGATTACTCAAAAGACGGGCCTTGGCCAACTTTAAAATTTATAAACATGGACAAAAGCAATTCTGTATTCATACCTGATGGCTATTTCCCACTTTGATGATTTTGTAAGGGTGCCAGTCTGGATCTCTAAGGTATTCTTCCCAAGCAGAGCACATCATTGTACCTTCATCACTTCCATTGCCAAATTTCCTCTTACACGCTTCATGGAACGGCTTGCTCTCAAGCTCTCCCATTCTCTTGACCCCAATTAGAGCACGACCAGACGACATGTCTCTCAGTCCCTACAAGTCAGTGGGGACACAACATAAGAAAAAATCACATGACCTATCCTCGTAAACCCAGAATTTCTAATGGAAACAGGATTCAAAGATTTCTGCTTAAGATCTCCCGACGGGGTACAGTCAATAAAGAGGGAAAGAAAGAGAGCTCACAGTGATTAATTCTTTACGTGCATCCTGTAGCTCGTCATTGCTTTTACCCTGCATGACTACTAGAGTCTGGTTAAGATCTTCAAGACTTTCCAGCTCTCCCTGAGTCTCTTCCAAGTTCTTGGACATTTCATCCATCATTTTGTTGAATGTCTCATAATCATCTCCACCTTGGTGCTTCAACACATTCAAATCTCCCTTCAATTGCTCAATTTCCAGCTCTAATGTTTGTTTTGCAGTTTCACCATGAGTTTTCTCACTTGCTAACATAAGCTTCTCTTTGCTAAGTAACTCAACATCCCTTGCCATTACAGCCTTCTCTCTATTCATCACTTCTATTGAACTTCCTACTGTGTTCTTTTCGTCATGGAGTGATTCAATATCCCTTTCAAGTATAATCCTCTTTGAGTTCATAGTCTCAATACCATTTCGCAGTCTATCCTTCTCTTGGTTGAGTAACTCAACGTCAGTTCCCAATTGAATCTTGTCACATGCTAACATAAGCTTCTCTCTGTGAAGTAACTCTACATCCCTTGCCATTGTGTCCTTCTCTTTGTTCATCAATTCAATTTCACTTGCTATATTTTCCTTTTCATTATCCATCATATCCTTCTCTCTATTCATCAATTCAATTTCACTTGCTATATTCTCCTTCTCATTATCGAGTAATTCAAGATCCTTTTCAAGTATAGTCTTGTTTGATTTCATAATCTCAATATTAACTCCCTGTTTAGTCACCTTTTTTACAAGAACATCAATCCCGCATTGCAGTCCACACTTGTTTACTTCTAGTCGGTGGATATCGTTTCCCACCATAGCTTTCTCTTCGTTAAGCAATTCAACATCACGTTGCAGTGTTTCCTTCTCATTTTTACCCGATTGAATATCACTTTCTAAGCCAATCTTCGTCTTAGAAAGTGTTTCAATGTCACATACAAGCTGAGCCTTTTCGACACTGAGTTTAGTCTTCTCTTTGTCAAGTGATTCAAAAGCTCTTCTCGATTTAGTCTTCTTAAGAGAATCATACAATAATCGACATACGGCACCAGAAATAGTGGGAATTTTATTCAGTTTGAGTGTGTCTTGTTTGTCTTGATCGATCAGTATGCTGCCATCTCTTGTTTCTTTTAGACACAAAATTTCCTGCCAAATAAGTTTTTTCACCTTGTCTTCCAATGTTATCTTTGATGATTCATCTACTGTTTCCTTGAAAAATTTACGGAGATTCGAACTAACCCTAATCTCCTCCTACAAAATTGAATCATATAAGCAATTGGATTTTCAGTTGTAACTCTAAATTCGAGATTTAGGGTTTATTATCTAAATTCAAATGTGATTTTCAATGAAGATAAATATAGTAAAATCTCGAGTAATTATAAAATTACCTGTTCCTTCGTGAGCTTCATGGTTCGTGAAACTACTTGGAATCAAGTTCTGTTGGAGATTCAGCAGAGAGATTCAATGGAGATTTAGGGTTTCTAATTTTATTCTTTTTCTCTCACTCTCAGTTAGTCAAAGTATAAGTCTTTACTCATCATACTGTACTGTAGCAATGTCAGAGGGTTTCAAAAGTCAAAGATGAACAATTTCTAATTACCACGTGTCATGGTATGGCTGGTTCTATATGTTCAGGCCGAACCACGGCGGGCATAAAAAAAAATATTGAGTAATGCTAGGTTGACACTAATGAATCCTAGTTTTTTTTGGGACTATGGTAATTTAATTGGGACTGTGGTTCTTCAAAAATTGTCATGGTTTCCCTCTTTGTACTGTGGCGATTTGTGAAAATCGTCACGGTTTTTGCTTTCTACTGTGACGATTTTTGGAGGACCACAGTCCCCATTAAATCATCACAGTCCCCAAAAAAAACTAGGTGAAAAATCTAGTAGATTATCCCTCGAGGAAATCCAACGACAGTTAGATGGGTCCCTCACTCTTACTTTTCTCTCACACGGTATCTTTACCGGGATTCAATCCCCGGTACACATAGAATTCTTGAAAAGACTTAGCAAGTGATTCCGTTGACCGCCACATATCTAGAGATTTCTCCCGAAAACCCATCCAATGATGTGACTGTCCAATTGGGATTATGGGTCAAAGTGGGGTAAAGTAAAAATTAACTAGATCCGCATATGGCGAGGGCCGACCGAAGAAATTACATATGTTAGCAACTATTATATTCGTTCCTAAGATCTTCAACTACGTTTCTTTGTCACATTTAGTAACGCCTTTACCCTTGCAAAAAAATACATTTGTGATATCTGGGTCGGGTATGGATTTACCCGACCCCGAAACTTCGTCTTCTTCACCCGACAGATGAAGAACTTTGTTTAGATCCGAAAACAGAGCATTCTGGATCCGAATCGTTTGATCTATTTAATGGTTATTAGGGAGAACTTTGAACATATAATGTGTTTATATAGTTCCATACGACAGATTTATACTCTCAATTTCTTCGATTATGTTGATTCAATCTCTAATTTGCGAAACTGAAATCTTTTTTTGTTTTTTTTGGGACATTCCTTGTGACAGACAGAAATACAAAAACCATCTCATATAAGGACTCCCTTCGGTCGTCCAATAATTGCAAAAGGCGGGATAGTCTGTGAAATTTTCTCTAGGTATATTTATCATTTTCAAAATTTACACCTATAACGTAGGCCAAAAAATGATAACACCTAAAGAGGAGGAACTTTGCATACTCGCACAACTCGTGTTTGATTGTTTTTGTGTGAAGCATGCTTGTTTTTGTGTTCCAACTTCAATCTACTTGTAATTTTGAATGCCACCAAATGTTTTGTTTATTACCATGAGTGAAGACCGATAAAGCTTAAAATGGTTTTCATTAATGCTAATAATAGTACCATTGGTTAGTGAGTCATAGAATGGTTTCAGATTAATCATCTTCTGCATATTCCAGTTCGTAGCTTTACAATAAAGATATTTTTATGAGTTAAGATGATGGAGGAAATTGAAGAAAATATATTATCAAAAACAAGTTCTAAAGTATTAAAGTTAATCTAAAAGTACAACTTTTGAATATAGTTCAATGTAGTACCTTCAATCTAAAAGGTATTTTTGGTAATTTTACCGTGAATTACATGTGATGGAATGTAGTCATCATTCTGAAAAAAATTGAATTACTTCTTTTTTTTATTCTCTCTCCTCTTTAAAGCTCGTTTTCAAGATTCAAAAGACATACTCTCACCACTATTAACCCTTACTGCTCAGATCTAGTTCATTTTGGGCAAGATCTGAGCAGATTTCTTCCATTTTGTTGATAGTAAAAGCTTGGATTAAGTTTGTTTTAGTTTTTGCTAATATCTCCAATGCTTATAGGAGATTTTCATGGTGTTTTTGTGGGTTTTTTGCCCTTTAATTAGTTTATGCCTTCTCCTTCACGGAGACTCTTTATGTGCTCTCATGGCATTTATTTGTGATTTTAGTGGCGAATTTAAGTGAAAATTCAAGTATAATGATTAAGATTCAAGACTTTGGGTATATTACTCCCTTTTTATGAGAGCATCTGTTTCTCTAGAAGAAAACACTCTATCAAAATGGTTGGATTGTAATCCAAAAACCATTCCTTCAATCTTTAGGTTGTTTACTCGTGTTGGTGTTTCGTTAGTTCTCTTCACAAAATGCTATTTGTTAGTACATTTTCATTTTGATCTGGATGTTCTTGAAATCCATGTAATCTCTAGAATGAAATTTTATAAGATTTTAACAAAATAAATAAATAAAATGGAATTGCCTTTAAGATGCCAACGATGCATTGTATACAAAAAAAAAAAAAAATTACCTTCAAGGTACCGAAATAATTAATTTAAACGTTTTAACACATAACACTTCAATTTTTTTTTTTAAAGTTCATAACACTTCAATTCGTTTACGGTAATTCTCCCAATAAAATCATAACCTTGAATTCTTAGCATGAATATTTATTTGGGTTCATAAACTTCCATGCTTTTTTGCAGTTCTCTCTAATTTTTTTTTTTTTTTTTACTACATTGACCTCAGTCAAAAGAACTAAACTGAATCTGTCACATTTCTTAGAATAGCTCTGCCAGTAAGGTAAGAGTAAAATAAATGACAAATATCCTCAAGTGGTTGAGTTAACCACACACCTTCCATCTCATTTGTAGCTCTTCCTTTAGCTAGATAATCAGCCACCACATTGGCCTCTCTGTATCTTTGACTGAATGGTATGAATCAAATTGCATCTTCTAATCATCAGTTTCACCGTCTTCCATTAACTCCTCAACAATCTTCACGATTTCATTACATGTAACCAAATTTATTTCCTTCTCGGGTAACCAAATTTGATGGGCTTTTAACCACCCAAAGCCTGTCAAAAAATGCGGAACCAACATCGGCACCATTACCATGGTCCATGATATAAGTTCCGACTTCCTTTGCCCTATAAACCACCATATCCTTCGTACCAGCAGTAACTTCGCCCATGGAAGTTTCGGTTGCTACTTGTTGGTTCAAGCAAACTATACATGCTCGAGAAATACGTGTTTTATTTTTTTTCTTTTTTTGGTGAAGCATGCTTGTTACAACAACATTTTCAATGCCAGCAAATGTTTTGCTTATGAGCATGAGAGAACACCGGCAAAGTTTAAAATGGTTTTCAGTTAGTCCATTTAAATTGATATTGTTCCATTTGGAGTGGCTTTCCATTGTTAATTTTGTGATATGGTTAATGATCCATAGAATGGTTTCAAATTAATCATATTCTGCATTTTCCGGTTAATTTTTTACAACCGAAGTATTTTTAAGAATTGAGATGAAGGAGGAAATTGAAGAAGCTATCCAATGGTTCCAAGCCACTGAAGCCAATCTAATACTTAACTTTTGAAGCCAGTTCAATATATGAACTTCAATCAAATTATGCTTGTAGACTGTATAACTTTACTGTGATTACATACGATGGAACCGTGGCCGTACTGAAAAATGGAATTGTCTTTAAGATGCCAATGACGCGTTGTATACAAAAGGGAAAGAAGAAAAAGAGAAGAATTACCTTTGAACATACTGAAAATACCCGATTTAAATGTTTTAATGTAGTATTACTTAACTTCTATTCGTTTAGGTAATCGTCCCAATAAAATTATACCCTTGAATTTCTAGCATAATTATGCATTTGAGTTCATAAACTTCCCTTTGCATCTCTCCTTGAGCTTCACTGTCTTCATCGAAATCCATAAACTTCTCAACAATCTTCACGATTTCATCGCCTGTTACCAAGTAATCTCCTCCCCCGATAACCAATTGTGGTGGGCTTTTGGCCACCCAAAACACATTAAGATATGCTCAGCTTAACCAACAATAGTTGGGGGTGAGCAAATTGACCGGAACCGCGGATTTGGACCGCAACCGTCCGCAAATTTGCGGTTTGGGCCCAAACCGTTCAGCCAATGGGGCGGTGGCGGTTTCAAATTCGAATCCGCATGATTTAGCGGGGCGGTTGCGATTGGCCCATGTGCACCGCGGATTTGTCCGCAACGCAGGTAATTTCGTAGTTTTAATAATAACCTAGGGGTATTACTGGAAGTCAAAGGGTTAAAACCCTCAATCCAAAAATCTAACTTCATTTCTGCTTCGTTCTTCTTCTTCTTCTTCTGTCGTCTGCTGCTCACCCCTGCCGGTTTTCTTTCTTCTGGTTCAATCACTCGATCTGAAGGTAAATAACTAGGGTATCTTCTTTTAGATAGTTAGAAACTCAAATTTCTTTTGTATTTCCAACTTTAGAGATGTTTACGAGTTTATCTTTTGTATTTTCAGACGAAAAATGAACAAATTTTACAACTCTGGTTTAGTGAGTTACTCAGTTTCATAGCAGGATTATCATCTATACAGGTATTGATATACACCCATCCTTTGATTTTGCCTAAAATTGATGTTTTTGTTGTTCTTGGATTTTAGGGTTTCAGAAATTCTAATTTTAAGGTTTCAGAAATTCTAATTTTAATTTATTGTGTGTTCTGATTTTGTGGTTGAAGTTGAAATCTTGATAGAAAATTCGTTTTTTTGGTCTTTTGAGATTGGTTTTGCTAGAAAGTTGGAATCTTGTGAATGAAATTGATGTAATTCGGCCTTTGAGATTGATTTTGTGTTTTTTTTCTTTCCTTTTGATAACCCTAGAAATTGGATTTAATTTCGAATTGTTGTTGGATGATTCGGATTATAGTGAGGATAAATTTGGAAACCTGTAGTTTGAGGCTAAATTGAATGCTTTGGAATGGTGCAGAGGGTATGTTGGAATACACAGTTCTGGATTCAGAGATTTTCTTCTAAAGCCGGAGCTTCTTAGAGCAATTGTTGACTCGGGATTTGAGCATCCATCTGAAGGCAAGTTTTGTTTTACATGGATTCCTTTATGGTTTTGATTTAACAAGTTTATTTGGCTAAGCTTTTTCTTGCTTATCTGCTTGTATCTGAATTCGTATATGGTTCAGTTGGCTAGTTTTGATATAGTCCTGTAGCAGCTTTTAGGATATAACTCCTGTTGGGTCCTAATTATTTTGTTCTCTAGAGCTTTTGCCTTGGTCATTTGTCGCTGCTGTTACCATGTCATCCATATATAGTTGACTTCAGCTTGGAGGGGTGTGTGACAGAGCTCAATATACTGTAGTTTCATCTTTTGTAAGCAGGTAGCTCGACTTTAATGTCCACCAGATACACCAGAAGACACAGTCTTGTTTTCTGGTATTTCCATCCTGCTAGTATAGCTGGTTAGTTTTTGGTTCTTGTTGGTTTTTTAGTAGAATTGTGTTGTTTGTAAACATGGTTGCTTTGATGTGTGGATTCTCTAGATATGGTTATGTTGGTGAGGATGTTATTCCTCCTAATGTAGGAGTTAGATTAGCATTTTTGGTAGAAACTTTCAGTGGTATATCAGCTCGTTTTGTCATGGTTGTAAAATATAGTTTCTTGTATCTGACTTTCAGATTTCTCTTGGGTATGTCAGTATGATTGTGATCTTGCTAGTGATGTAATTCTAGAAGTGTTTCTTTGGTGTCTGTCGGTTGAACTGCCATATTAGTGTAAGGTAAGATCAGAACTGTGTAGAGAGCATATCAACAGCAACAGTGACAGCTACAGCTACAACAGAAGTGTTTCTTTGGTGTCTTCAAGTAACAAGGGTCCTTGTATTCCTGTTCATGATTCTGATGAGGATGATATTCCACCGGCAATCGTCGAGAGCATATCAACAGCAACAGTGACAGCTACAGCTACACCATCTTCTCAAGTTGAAATTACAACTCTTTGCTAGTTTGCTTGGTTTAAGACTTTAGACTTTAAACTGTCTGGATTCTTTTTTTTTGCTGTTACTTCCCACTGACACTGTCTGTAATATACTAAGTTACTAGGTTTGTTTCTCTGTTATTTTTTTATTTATTTATTAATTTTTTTTTTTGTATTGAAAACCGCGGGGGATCGCGACCAAACCGCAAAACCGCGGTTCTAAAAACCGGCGGTGCACGGTGCGGTCGCGGTTTGATTTTTCCAACCGCACCTTTTGACGGTTTGGTCGCGGGGACCCTCTAAACCGCAACCGTTACACCGTTGCTCACCCCTAACAATAGTACACGTTCGGTTCGATGCCAACCTGAAATATTGGGCTAGCATTTTGAGACTAATATCTTCCGTACAATTTCAAATATTCTAGTTCCGACAAGGAACTCAAAAAATGAGATTCTTTTACCATAAGAGCATCTCCAGTGGGCAGATGTTAACTTTCTATATTTAAGGATTTATCACTTTTTATTAAAAAATTCTCTCCAATGGGAGTGTGTGAAGATATTGTGAAGGTGATTTGGCAAGTAGTTATCTTAACATCCTCAAGCTAATCCTCTAGTTTCAGAGGATCTGTTTAAGGATGCGAAAGAATTTTTAAGAGACAAAAGTAATTCTTTGTTATATTTTGAATTTCAAAAATATGATAGTAACCAATAAAATTTCACCACCTATATTCTTAATCAAAACTTGACTCTTCTGGTTGGAGATAAAATATTTAAACATCCTTACAGTAAGGGATTTTAGTCACTTTTTGGTTAAAGGGTGTCTTAAAACTCCTTCCACAAAACTAGCACATCACATTTCCATTGGAGATGCTCTAAGACTTGTTGGGTCCCAGATGTTATTAATTTTTTACATCCTTTACATTTAGTTATACCCGCTAGAATATTGCACAACCATAGGTACTTATAACATTTAGTTTTCATTTCTATATACTTTCACGTTATTTTGATCTATAACACTAAACCGTTTGTAACCATTTTGCGTATCTAAATAATATGACCTCTCTTTCAATAAAAAATAAAGGTACTCTGATAACACATTATTCATGTTTTTTTTTCTCCTTCTTGTAAAGCATGCTTGTTAGTTGTTACAGCTAGTTGTAATTTGAATAGCCAACAAATATTTTATTTGTGAGCAATGGAGAAAACTGGAGAAGCTTAAATTCATCTATAACTGCATATAAATTGGTTTAAACTTAATAATTTTCTATGTTTGTGTAGTTAATTATTTTACAACCAACGTGTTTTTAAAATTGAGATGATGGAGAAAACTGGAGAAAATACATGATTAACAATAAGTGATAGATCCTTAAATCCAGTTAGATATTAAATGGCTTTAAAGACGATTTTGTGAACAACATTCGATCAAATGATATTGTTGATGTATAAGTTAATTTTGCGGGTGGACATATCACCTCAGACTGGGCTAACCGCATGGGTTACATAATGTATACCTCTATGTACGTAACGGTTTCTGGTGTTGTCTTTCTTGAATGCGTTTCTCTTATAAATAAAAAGATGTATAAGTTAATTGTAAAAGCATATGAAATGAATCAACAATGAAACAATTTTTATACATAGCACAATCTTTAAGCAAATTGACAACAGATTTGAGAAATTTATCCGGATACCAAAATTACTGACTTATTGTAAGCAGGGGCGATTCCAAGGGGGGCATGTGGGGTCACATGCCCCCTCAACTTTCTTGAAATTGTCTAAACACCCTTTCACTTTTAACTTTTATTGTGCTAAAAGCCTAAAACAACTACTTAGCCCCCACAAAATATTGAATTAAGGTGATATCCATGTATTTGTAATGTAAATCTATACTAACTCTACGGTCTACACCATATCATTAGCTCATATTACTGAAAATAAGATAATTTCTATATAAAAAAAAATCACTAATGTCTGTATTTTCTGTGTAAAAGAACTTTGTATATGTAATTTTAATTCTATATTTATGTATGAATTTTTTTCGTGTTGCCTTACTATCTTCAAGAACAAAACTATGCCCCCACTTAAGATTTGTTCTGGATTCGCCACTGATTGTAAGGTACATTGACGATGATGTCTCAATAAAGTCGCAGCCTTGAATTTGTAGCATGATCATTCTTAGTAGTTTTTCTGCGGCCCTTCTTGAGTTCATTTGATTTGACCTTCTACAATTTCTGTTACCAAATTTTATGGGCTTTATCAGGCTGTAGAAGTTGTAGGTTGTTTTGATTGAGACTTTTGTTTTGGGTCTTCGCGATTTGTTTCTCTAACTTGTTTATGTTTAGAAACAAGCATCACTGGATAATCGATGATGATTCGGTTTTGATTTGGTTTTTATATCGGTGATTTAAGACGAATTCGTTGAAAGCGGGAAAAAAAATATTTTGACTTCTCCTTCGATCGGCAGAGATGAGAGTTTGTTATTTTTACTAATGTTATAAAAAGTAAATTACTAATAGGGTTATAAGATTAGAATAAGTAGAAAGGTATAGGACATTCCATATGGTTTTAGAAACTCCTTAGCATAGGTCAGTGATGGGTTTAAATTTTGCATCCCCAAATTAGAATGTGTAATTTTGCTAGGTTGTCTACGTGGTAAGATTTTATAACTTGGCGGAAACCTAGTTATTTAAGGATGATAGTCGATTTTTTTTCACCTTTTGGTTGGGCAATATTTCCCAAACTTGTGTGCACCATAATGCTTGCTATAAGTAAGGTATTGTCTATCACAATGCTCACTCTAAGCACCAAGTTACAGTAGTAACTGTGAGCCTGCTGCAAATATGTACAGTATGTAACCTTTTCTATAGGAAAGAAAAAGGAGAACTAATAGAAGAGCCACACAAATAAATACTTGTATTAAGTTGGGTGAGTATCACAACCGCAAATTGAAAACAT
>JAJJMA010041747.1:0-22311 GCA_023529015.1 Papaver nudicaule
AACAAAACATAATCATAGATGCAAAATGAAACCCACAGCATGATTCCGTAGTTTTTATCTTGAAATAGTTGTGCAAGTATTTCTGTTTGAGTTATAGAAAGTGAATAATAATGGGTTTGCTTTAAAGGAATTCTTACGCAACATATAGTACAGCATATTCCATGAGAATAAACCTTTCTTTGCTAAACTGTCTTGATTGCTATGATTGAAACTTGACATCTACTTAGTACAACCAACCGGAAAGGACATGCTACATAGTTAGGGAGTGATTGAATTTGGCTTAGGTTGTTTCTGTGTTCCTTCTGTCTCTCTCATAGTGGACCTACACAGTAAAAATAGTCTGACGAATAGAAATTTCTAGTGTTGGCAATGCTTTGGAATCTCTGTTTAGACGATGTAACAGTCTGAGGCGCCGTTACTAATAAATCAGTCTTATGACCCATTCCCCTGTTATATGGTTGTTTTCAAGCCATTCTGCACTGTACTGACTGTAACAGTGATTTTCCATACCTGGAGACTGTTAACGTTATAACAGCCTTTTTTTTTCAAAATTGATGTTGTTGAATTCCAAAACCTTTTCAGACTTCATAGACACAACAAAAAGACTTCAAATGGATAGATATGGATAGGAATCTTCATAGGTTGTCACTTTAGCTCATATGGAAAACAACATGTACAGGCTACAGCCTGTCAACAATCCATATATGAAACAGATAAATCATATAATTACGAAAGATTAGAATCACAATAAGTCACTAATACAACAAAATTTTTGTAGCACCTCAGAGTGACAGAAAGAAAATGCTGTAGACCTACTATTTGTTTTTCTTGTTCCCAAAAATAAAAGATTTGTCGACAGAGGAGATTATAACCACAACCATGGCTAGAATAAGAGTGATGCATTTTTCTCTTTACCTAGCCGTGGTTTTGATCATAATTCAGGCTTGTGTTGCTCATGGTAATTCTAAACTGAGGAGTGAAAAACTATGTAGCCAATGTTCTAAATGTGAATCAGATCAATGCCCTCCTAGTGAATCTTACCCACATATGACAGCATTTGATGATACCCTTGTTGCTAGTGCTTTACAATCTGATCATGTTGGTGTTGGCGATAGAGGTGTTTGTTCTCTTCCTAATGTCATTGGTGGTGTTTCTAAGAATTCCAATTCCTATATATTATGGCTGGAAATCAACTTCCGGTTCAGAATCGGGCTACCACAGGTAATCTTTACTAACCAGAGTTTTCGCCAGGAGACATAATTCCTGTGAGGCTGTTCCATCTGTGCTTAGTATGACTCAGGAGTTCTCACAACATGCTATGCAAATACTATGTTGTCGTTCATTCTTATTTTGAGGGAATTTCACATTTTTCCATTGAATAATTGCGATAGTAATTCATCTTCTTAATAGTATGTTATAGGTTTAGCAACTTCATGGATAAATGTTCAGAAGGTCAGACCAATCTAAGTGTGGACAAGAAGGGAAAAGTAGCGATTCGCTCATTGAAGTCCCTTGCAAGCCTAGCCCAGCTGATTGGAAATCAATCAATCCACCATCCAACCTAAACCATCGTGAGGTTCGATTCTGGGTCTCTCGTGGTACTGGGAACTGCTTGACAGTGCTTGGAGGCAAGAACCAACTTAAACGAGTTTTAGGAGTAGCTGAATGCAGATTTAATGGTTCCAACCTTAACCAATTATTTGCATTTCGGTTTCACTATTATAAAGCTTTTTGCTGTTGTGGTATCTTCAACAACTGAATTCATTTTACAATCAGAACCCATCAAAATATACGCAATTACTACCTTGTTGGCAACATTTCGGTTATATACGCAATTAAAAATAAAATCATGGAGGTATCCTAAATTTTCACTTTTGTCGTTTACAATAGAACGATAATCTTTCATACTGACAAATGAGTATGGATTAATCAAATTTTGTTCGCAAACAACAATGTAAGAAGAACTGGGATTCAAAACATTGAAAGGAAAAACCGAGAAGATAGAACACGAGCACAAAGTTCCCGTGGTGCTAACCGATCTTCAACAGTCCAGCATAAAAATCAACCAATTGTTGCAGCAGGTCCAGTAATCACCTGTAAATAATTGGAAATTTCAGTAATTAAAACTTTATAACTAATACAAATTTCATCGAAAACATTTTGCAGTTAATAATTTCTCCAGAAAATACTACTCAAAATTCAAATATTTACCTGAGACGGACACAGACTGTATAATTCAATACACGCGCTGGCCATTACCAATGGTTTCGTTGTATGCAAGTAAAGATCTATGTAGTAGAAACAACACTTAAATCTGTCCCTGCAGAAATAGCACTGCCCCGATGACACTCACCAAAAATTACTGAAACAAAAACACGTTATCGGCATAAAAAAGTGTCTTCAAGTTGTTATGGTTTGGGCAAGTTTACTTGGAAAATAAGATGATAAGGTAAAAAATACAAAACACGCAATCAATCACTGCAGAGAAAGAAAGAAAAGCAGAAACAAATAATTGTAAATACTTACATGGATTTGATATGAGATACTGTTATGAAAGGCGCCCGAGGCGCTAACTTAGGCGCCCAAGGTGCACGAGTCGCTATGTCAGCGCCTTGGCTGTGATGCGCCCAAGGCGTCTGATGCGCCAACTCAGTACCTTTGCTTAAATTTTTTCTGGTCGCCTCAAGCGCTTCAGCGCGACTAAGGCGCTTGAGGCGTAATGCGATTGGCTTGGCGTCTCGCCTTGCCTCACGCCTCAAATAACATTGAGATATCCTTTGATACTCTTCCCCTTCTTTGTCTGCATATGTTTCCTTCAATTGAGGGCAATCTTTTACATCTAGTTCTTCAAGTGATGAAAACTTTATCAGCCACTCAGGCAAAACCACCAAATCGTGAAATCCCTGTATTGTTAATCGTCTTAAACCTGAGAGGTGCTCAAATTGATGAAGAAAAGAATTTCCCTTGGGATATCTGCGAATACTTAAGGTATGAATGGAGATGATGTTTTGAATACCTTCTGCTTCTAATTCATCTGCTTCTGCTATTAACGAGGCAGAGGTAGAAGCGGAGGCAGAACGGTCAGCATCACTCCAAATAACAAGCTCCAGTTCTTCAAGGTTGGGAAGGTACTGAAGATCCTTTAACGGATTCCATTCTTCAGAATAGTAGATCACCAATTTCCGAAGGGAAGTCATTCTACTAAGCCAGGACCTGCTCTCCTCTTTGGTCCAACCAAAACCTTGAAATTTTCCGTAGCCGACAATCTCTAGCGATTCGAGACCAGGTTGCCATATCTCTACTGGTAGAAAGTATAAACTAAGCTCGGTGAGAGAGGTTAATTTCTTTCCAAGCAATGAACACAACCCATCTTTGTTGCTGTCTTCAACAGACAACTTTTTAAGAGAAGGAAACGTCGATGTTGGTACCACTCTCAACTTATGACAAAACCTAACTTCCAATTCCTCGAGAGCAGGGTAATAACAAGTTCCCGGCGAAACTGTTGGTGTTGTCTCTGCCCATTCTTCCAGACTGTTCAAACGGTAAAGAAAGAGTTTTTTCAGGGAAGGAAGTAGCCCAAGCCCTAAAATCTGTTTACATCGTAAACAATCACGAAGGTTGATCTCCACCAAATTCGGCAAAGACAGTGAAATGTCATTACCCGTCAACCATGACGGGAGCTTCACACCTGGAAACCTTTCAATAGATAACTCCCTCAAATTTGGGTGAGGTTGGAGTTCTTCCAACACCTGAGTTGCTCCACCATTCACCAACTTTCTATATGTATCCCATTGTAGAGATAAACCACTAAGTTTTTCCTTCAGTTTAAGATTTGCTCGTCGGGCTTCTGCTGCTCCACCTCTCACATTTTGTAAATCTAGAATCTGTAAATTTCCTCCGAGGAGATTGACTTCTCCCAAATCTCCGATGCTCTTCTTGCGCCTCACTGAAAATGTACATGTATTTAGGTTTAGAAGAGAAACTAGGCTTCTTATGTGGCTCGGGAGACTGCGATCATCTCTTAAGTCTACAGTGCCATTGTTCTGCGTCACTGAATTCATCCAATTCTTTACTTCTTTGAACATCACATAATACTCAGATTCTCTTAATGTTTCCAGACTTTTGAGGCCGTTATCGCAAGACTTCGGTAATTCCTTGATTCTAGTTCCACTGAAATCAAAGACTGTTAGTTCATTTAAAGCTCCAAATGTTATCGGCAATTCTTCAATAATCCCTGAAGATCCAACATTTCCAACATTAGAAGAAATATCAAGGCACCTTAGACTTTTTAAATCACCAATATTTTCTGGAAGGGCATCGAGTTTAGTACACCCCTGAAGATCCAACATTTCCAAATTGCAGCAACCGGTGATGGACTCTGGTAATTCCTCAATTCTGCTTCTGCGGAGGTTGAGATATCTTAGATGTTTCAAACCTCCAATTTTTTCAGGTAAACATCTCAACCTATCACATCCATTGAGATTCAATGTTTGCAAGTTAGATAAACTAGTGATGGAATCAGGTAGTTCTATAAGTGCGAAATTACAACCAAGATCAAGATGCCTTAAGTTTATTAATGATCCAATGTCTTCAGGAAGCTTTATAATACAGGTAGCAAATAATACCAACGTTTGCAAATGATAAAGAGAAGTGATGGCCGATAAGGCATTTTGAGGTATTGTGAGGTTTTCAAAATAATACCGATTACGAGACTGATCAAGATACCCTAGATTGTGATGATAAGGCATTGTGAGGTTAAGGTATCTTAGATGTCTCAATTTTGAAATTGAAGCGAGAGACTTTTTGATCCCCCAGGAACAAATTACGTATAATACACGCGCACGTTTATTGGCTAAGAACTTCACGAATGGAATATAAGGTTTGTTACCTTCAATGGCAATAATTGTACGCAACTTCTTTGCAGCAGCTAAGGACTTCCGGAACAATGGAGAGATTCCACCATGAGCATCAAAAGCGACTTGTACACGACTTCCTTCAAAATTAGCACCTGCCTTCAATACTGAGCATTCGTAATCATCGAGAACATGCCTTGCAAGATCATGGATCAGATCGTGCATCTTGACATTGGAAATGACTCCGAACTTATCCATTTCTACGTCTTGGAATAACGAGCTCTGCACCAAATCTTCGAAACATTCATTTCCGATATCTTCCAAACACTTATTCCCCATATCTTCGAGACTTTGTTGAAGGAATCCTTCTGCCATCCATAAATTGATCAAATTTCTTCTTTCGATCTCAAAATTCTTAGGAAAGATACAACAGTAGGAAAAACATCGCTTTAACTGTGGGGATAAATTATCATAACTCAACTTCAATGTCAGTATGATTGTACTGTCATTTTGTTTGATTTTGAAAACATTCTCTGATCTGATTGTCTTCCATTTGGATAATGTATTATTTTTGTACATAAGACTTCCAAGAGTTCTTGCAACCAGTGGTAAACCACAACATTTCTCCGCTATTTCTTCTCCGATTTCAATCATTTGCGAAGTCTCTGTCGCTCCACCTGAAGCAAATGCCTTTTCCCTGATAATGGACCAGCATTCATCCTTGGTAAGTTGTTTTAAAGAGATACTACCAATTGTCCTACGAACTGTTGATGCAACTTTCTCATCACGCGTGGTGACCAAGATCTTACTTTCCTTTGTTGTAGTAGCCAAGGTCAACGCATCTTTGAGTATCCTCCATTTCTCTGCATCTTGGTTCCATACATCATCTAATACTAGCAAGAACTTTATCCCACTTAAATTTGTACGCAGTTCATCTACCAGCATTTGTGAGCTTAAATTCATAAGTCGCATTTGTGAGCTTCCCGAATCACCCCTTTTTTTCATTACCTGAGCAATAATTTCTTTTATAATCATGTCGGCATCGAAGTTTTGGGAGACATAGACCCAAATTATAAATTCACCAAAGCACCTCACGATTGACTCATCTTTACATACAAGTTGTGCAAGAGTGGTCTTCCCAATTCCTCCCATACCAACAATGGGTATGACAGGAAGTTTATCCGATGGAGATGAGGAACTCGTCAGTAACTTCACAATATTTGACTTATCATTATCTCTCCCAATAATTGAATCTTCGGGAGAATAATCCCTTCTAGTTCTTCGGATATCGGTACTACTTTGCCCTTGATGAACTATAATAGTAGTGGGAGCATTGTATTACCCCTGACACAAGTGGCCTAGCAAATGTAGCTTCATTAGTCCGACAAGGAAGCGACATTAGGCGAAGACAAGGAAGGCTACTTGACATGCATATGACATGCACATGACATTGATTGGTCAATGTCAAGTGTCCAAGGATTTGAGTTGGCCCAGCTCAAGTATGCATCCAAGGACATGGAAAAGGTCAAGAGAATGACCTTGGCATTAGGCCAAAGCTTGGCCAAGGCTTTGGCAATGCATAAGAAGCAATAGCGCAGCCAAACGCGAAATTGTAAGTCCGTACTCAGCCAAAGGTGACAAGAAGGCTAAGGCTTGTGGGCCAAAGCTATGCGCGAGTTTAGAAGGCTTATTAGCATGTGTATGCACTATTTGTAGCGTCCAGCTAAGTGTAGCACATGGCCTTGACGGGATGGCGCAGCATAGCTTGGTAAAAGCTCACATGAAGCCTAACAGTTGGCCAAAGCGTAGAGACGCGTGGCCTGAGTAGAAGGATGATGAAGAACGGTTGCAAAGGTGTTTGTGACTGTGTTTGGCGCTGATAACTGATGAAGGACAGGTGCAACAACGTTGGGCATGACACACGGATGCTTGGCGGTTGGAGGATGCTTTTCTGGACGGTTATTGTAACTGCCCATGGACACTTGGCTGTCCATGGCTTGTGCAAGGTTGCACACGAGTTGGCTTTGGCTCTGGCACTATTTATAGGCCAGAGATTGTATGTAGAGTTAAGTTCTTCGATTTAGGAGAAAGAGGGATAATTCCATAGGCTTAGAGAGTGAGTTTTAGGCCATTTAGGGAGTTTGGCATCACTTGGGAGTGATGGCCATTTGTAGCCCAGATTTGGGTGAGTTTTGTATTCTTCCTTGAAGTAATAAAAGTAATTGTTACTTCTAAATTGTGTGTTCCTGATTTGATATTGATGTTGTGTGGAATTGGTGCATGGCAAAGCCTTAATGCAGTATGGGATGCATTAATGGATGAGAGAAAATGAAGAAAGACTTCCGTTGCCAATCTTTGATGATTGTGGGTGTGCACTTGAATTGAGCAAGTGTGTAAGGCTGAGCATTGATGGGTGAAGCTTGATTCACTGAACCATTAGTGTTGCCGAGTCATTCCTAGGCCAAAATTGGTTGACGCTAATTTGGGGGTGTGACACATTGACAGATGGGGACCGAAACATAACATTGTGTTCTTTAATTTTTTCCAACCTTTTATTGATATCTTTGATTCCACGAGCTATCTTGAAACGCGAATAAAGTGGGTTATTAGATGATACTGAATCACGCACCTTATTTTCCCAGCCTTTGATTGATTTACCCATGACTAGATATGCAAAATCATCCAATACATCGTCAACATCATAAGCAATGTCTCTGAGATCATTCAACCAGTTTCTCACAGGTATATCAGTTGTTTGACGTTTCTCAGCTTCTTCCATCACTCCTTGAATCCCCTCTAAGGTTTTCCCGAGCTTTGTCAGATCATCTTTGAAACCCCAGGAGAAACTCTTAACGGTTTGATTTATGAATGGAACCAATACCTTCAAGAGCTCCACGACAGCGCTGGCAGTTAAGCTGGCAGTTACTTTGCTAATAAGAGGATCCATTACGTTGCTTACTGAAATGAAATTTATGTTTTAACAGAAGAAGATTCAGAACCGGGGTTTTTTTTTCCGATAATTTTTTTGAATCAACACCTGTTAGCTAGAAGCAAAATGAATGGCATAGCAAGTGCCAGAATATTTGAGATGATAAGAAAAATGAATGGCATAGCCAGATCCACGCGATAAGTTGGGACCAGTGTACAAATGAATAGCATTCAATTCATAGCCACCCATATGGATCAGGCCCAGGGACCAATAATCTCGATCGGGGTGCGGAACCACTTGAAGTCATGGTCATCCCTGATGAGCTGCTCTTTCGGTATGGCAATGGGATTGGTGGTGCCTTCAGTACCAGGAACATGCTTCAGTTTACTAATATCAACGTCTTCAAGCAACATTCGGTATCCCCGACCAATAGATTTGGCACGAGCGGAACCAACACTCCATTTTTTTACGATTCGAAGGATTCATGTAATCCTTGTATGTGGCATTGAAGTTTGAAACAGTATAGATCTCACGATCGTCAGGGTTAAAAGGAGTCCAAGCAACACCAGTCTGGCCGCGACGGTGCAAATCACACTCAGTCACGATACGCCACCAATTTCCATTATACACAACCGCAGGACGGGTAGCAGAGGACTTGGCTTCATTACGAGAAGCAAGAAGATCCATCACAAAGGTGTTATCGGGGCGATACAAAGGAAGGGGCATACCACTCTCGATCTGCCCGACGGTTGTCAAACAATGCATGTGATCATAACGATAATTGTTGATCATATCATAGGTCAGATCATCGCCATCACCAAAAAATCTTACTTCAAAATTTTGAAGACCATGGCGGGCTTTAAAATCTTCCAAGTCCAAAGGTTTCCAGCTATCCCCAGGACGCATGTAGTTCTTTGGTGGAGCCTTAAGCACTGGAGGGTTGAGAGGTGGCACTACAGTCATTTCATCAGCGGGACGCTTTGAGCCACTAACAGAACCTGGAGCATTTGAACGGCCCATGCTAGAAGGAACACCCTCACTCGGCCGGTTTTGTCTAGAAGAACTCTGGTGGGATGAACGTTCTTGGCCCCGACGAGAAGACATCCGTGATTTATCATCTGACTCACGGGGAGATCGTTCCCGATCGTGACTCCTTTCCCGACCACGATCTTTGTCCCTGCCCCGATCATGAGGAGATCGTTCATGGTCATGACTTCTTCTTTCAGAACCCGACATATGTGCATAGCAAAAGCAGGTCAGAGGATTAAAAATCAAGAACAGTGAAGAAACAAGCAGAATGGGGCAAAGAATCAGGTAAGGCAAAACAAAGAATCAGGCAAGGCAAAATATCACCCCAAACGAATGATGAAAGCAAGGAAAAGGCCATGACAAAGAAGAGGTAGACCAACAACATAGGATCAAACGACAACAAAGAGTTATGATCATAGTTTAAGAGCAGGGGCAAATATACATATATTTTGAAAGAATCAGTGCTCTTAAACTATGATCATCATAAAGCAAAGGACAAAGAACGAAAAGAAAATACATCAAACTTACCTGAGGAAAACGATTGATGAACGACGAAAGCAAAGGACATAGAATTTCTGGGAGATGAAGAAAGCGAATGACAGAGACAGAAAAGAAAAACAAAAGTAAGAAGAAGAGAAAGAAGAAAGGTATTTATAGGGTACGAGGAAGACCAAAAGATAGAATCAATAAATTCCAGGATTATAGCCGCTTTTTGTAACTGTCACCACAATCAAGGAGCATAACTGAAGAGTCGTGGGTGTTTTCTTCCCCATCCTACCCTAGTAGAACGTGCAAAGAAAAGGGACAACTGTAAACATCAGATATCCGCCATCCACGTGGCAGCATCTCCAAGGTCAGAGGCAAGATAAGAAGATAGAACAGAAAGTTGTGAAGCCAATCTGAGACGGATCCCCAGGCATGATCAAGGGCCCAGATCAATTCAAAAAGGTCAAAAGGCGCACACGGTTCCAAAGACATGAGAAAGACGTGTCATCCACCGGACGGTGTAAACCAGAAGTACTGGTGACACGTGGAGCGGGGCATATAGGGGACTGTAACTGCCCGACGGTCACAAGCGGGAAAGCAAGGACAGCTTGTAACCAACCTAGCAAGGTAGAGGCACGTGGTAACCATGCAAGAGGTTTGCCCGATGATCACAAGCGGGAAAGTAAGGGGCACGTGGTGGCCATGCAGAAAGGATACCCGACGGATAGAGCGGGAAAGTAAAGACAGCTCACTACCTACCTAAACATAGGTAGGGGCACGTGGTGGCCATGCAAAAAGATCACCCGAAGGTTGGAGCGGGCGGAACGCATTTTGATGAAGGACAACACAACCAATTCTGCAGAAGGAGCAAGTGTGAGCCATGCAAAGTAGAGAGCCGACTACTCAAGCGGGATAGTACATACGTGGCAACCATGCATCCTCAGAACATGAGCGGGGCTAGGCGATGAGATTGCCACACAAGGTTAATGAGATGAGTCACCTTCAAGGCACACCCAGGCCAAACTGCTATAAAAGGAAAGCTTATATTAGTAGATAAGGCATGACAAATGTAGAGAAAAAAAGGATAGACAAAACCTTAATGTGTGAGTGAACAACCTAGTGAATTAGTATTCATCAGTCCTTGATTGTAAAACATCAATCCTTGTAACCGAAAGTGCATAGTGAAATCTCCTAGTAATGGGGGAACCGAGGATGTAAAGCACATTATGTGCCGAACCTCGAAAAAAATCTTGTGTCTCTTATTATCTTGTTATCTTTTTGTGTACCCAAATCCTCTCAATCCAACTTACATACCTAAAAGAGTAAGATAGTTGTGAAGTGATGACCGTCTGGTACAAAATCGGATTCTTGGTTGTTACACAGGTTGCAATTTTTGTCGACCCCCAGTTACAGAAACCGCACACTCTATTCATATCGATTCTTAAAGGATGGCGATGCAAAACATAGGCGCTGAAAACAGCGATGATGCCTTTTACAGGTACAAGATGCCAAGTATGGTAACAAAGATTGAAGGTCGTGGAAATGGCATCAAGACCAATGTGGTAAACATGGAGGATATAGGAAAAGCTTTAAACAGGCCTGCGTCATACACCACCAAGTATTTTGGTTATGAGCTGGGAGCGTAAGTCAAAGTTTGATGAAAAAACTAGAGTTGCTATTGTCAATGGTGCTCATGATACTGCTAAGCTTGCTGGTTTGCTTGAGAACTTCATTAAGAGGTTTGTACAGTGCTATGGATGTGGGAACTAGAAGCTTATAATTCAATGTATCTTTTATACTGTTATTCTTACACCTCTTTTACACTATTTTCTGTTTTCCGTTTACAGACTGTTGACAGTTGTCACAGCTCTGTCAGTTTTTCAATTCTCATCTTACATTCGTACACGTGTAGGGTCTCAGTTGATTGAACCCATGATTGTCGACAGTGTCTGCAGTTATTTAAAGTTGTTTGTCCTTGTCTTGTAATTAAGTTTTCCGTCATCAATTTTATCAGTTCTTCTATGGTATCAGACTCAGATTAAACCATGAAATCTGAGGGTTCCGATCTCCACAGCTTCCATTAATGCTTCAGAGAAGCTAATATCTTCCAAAACATTTCAGAAACTCCATTACTTTCTCCTCTCTTTTTTTTCTCAATTTTTCTCACTCAGATCTAATTCTTGAAATCAATTTCTTGATTCCTCTTGGTATTTCTTCTCATTTATTGATTTGGTTTGTCGATTCTTGGTAATCTACAATGGAAAATCCTCATGCTAATCCTTTTGCTACTCTTCATCTTGGTCAATTAACATCTCTGGTTCCTGTTAAACTAAAAGAAGACAATTATCTCACTTGGAAGAAACTCATGCTTCCAGTGATTCAGAGATACAGATTAATGAGATATCTTGATGGATCTCATATTTTCCCTGTTCAATTTACTACTAGAGAAAATACAAATAATGGAGTTGAAAATCCAGCTTACACAGAATGGATTGAAGACGATGTTACTATCCGCATGTGGATTAATTCCACAATCTCTGAGACTGTGATTTGCTATTTTGATGGAGTTGATACTGCTCATCGTTTATGGAGAGGAATTGAAGAAAAATTTTCAAGAGCCTCATCTACTCACTCAATCCAATTACGCACAAGGTTGATGAATTTAAAGAAAGGTAATACCTCAATTGTTACTTTCACTGGTGAAATTAAACAGTTAGTAGATAAACTAGCTTCTTCTGGACTGTAGTGTCTGATGATGAAATCGTTGCAATAACACTACAAGGATTAGGTTCAGATTACAAATCTTTTGCCTCATCTCTTCGAATGCGTTTTCCTCCTGTCAATAGTGTTGAGTTGCATAACTTGTTACTAGCTGAAGAAGTAGCTATTACTAATGATCTAGTTGATTCACAAGAAGAATCCACAAATAGAGCTTTCTATGTGAATGGTAGAGGTAGAGGATCTGGTAGAGGTTTTAATTCTCATAATCAAAGAGGAGGAAGATCAGGTAGAGGTTACAATGGATACTATCATGGCTCTACATCCTCTGGAAGAGGTTATGTTTCACAACAGTATTCAGGAAGAGGATCTGGCATTTTACCTACATCACATTCTGCCACTTCCTATGTCAGTTCAGTTCCAAGGCCATCTGATTTATCCTCTGGAGATAGACCTACATGTCAAATATGTCACAAATATGGATATCCTGCTGATGAATGTTGGAACATGATTAACTTTGCTTATCAAGGAAGACCTCCACCAAGAAATTTACAGGCAATGCTGACTTCTGCTAACATTTTAGGAGAGAATCCTTGGTATGTGGACTCTGGTGCTACTCATCACTTGACATCAGATCCTTCCAACATTGCTTCTTCGTCTGGTCATTCTGGAGATGATTCCATTACTACTGCCAATGGTGAAGGTATGAAAATTCTTAATTCGGGTTCTTCTATCATTTCAGTACCTCATCAAGATTTTAGACTCAAACAGACTCTTCATGTTCCTCTTTCTTCTCAAAATCTGATATTTGTTCATAAGTTTACAAGAGATAATAGTTGTTCTTTAACTTCCACCTCATATGATTTCACTGTAAAGGACTTGAAGTCAGGGAAGATCCTTTTCACAGGGCCCAGTAAGAATGGATTGTACCCCCTACATGCTCATATTCAGTCATCCTCATCTCCAGCCACTCACATCACAACACCAACAACTACAACAGTTTTTTCTTGCACTTCTGTAACTCCTACTGTGTGGCATAGAAGGCTTGCACATCCTTCATTTCACACAATGTCTAGGATCAATAAAGCTTTACATCTCTCAAATATAACAGCTAAACCTCTTTCTTGTGTAGAATGTCAACTAGGTAGAAGTCATAAGCAACCATTGTAAGGGTAGAAAATACCTATCCCATATAAAGGCATCCTAGATAAGATGTTGCACAAAAGGAGTGCAGCCGAGATGTCCTGGATCAGCGAGTAGTGGACCAACGAGTTAAGGGATCAGCGAGAAAGACCTATCGCCAATCGTTAGGTGATAGTTAGGTGATATTTAGGTGAGCATTTAAGAGAAGTCAGAACGGATATATTGTCAGGTTGACTGGTTGACTCAGTGGAGAACGTGTCATCAACCTTATCTTCAAGAAGATTCTCTCGCCTATGCTTGTAAAGTAAGGAGTGAGCTCGCCGATGTATATGTGTCGGCGAGTCATGACAAATAATGTCAGTATAACTTTGTTTGTATTAGCTGTTTTCCACTATGTAAAAGGTCTATAAATAGTGAACTAACCCACTGAGAAAGGGGTTGGACACATTTGGGATTGGTCTGGAGAGAGGAAAAGTATCCTACTTGCTCTCTACAGCCCAAGACTAAAGTTAGGGTTCTTATTCGAGGAACAAAACATAGAAGATTAGCAAGGTAATAGAATGTTGTAATCATACTTATAATAGTGGAATCCTTGGATGTAGTCCTTATTAATGGGCGAACCAAGTAAATCATCTTGTCAAGTAACTCTAACTCTTATCTCCTTTATATTTCTTATGATTGTCATGTTGATATATGCTTTGGGAATGATTGTGTGTATGTTGGTGTATCATATTTGGGTGTACTGTGTGAGATCTAACCATTGGTATTTTACACAGTTACATTTTGGCGCTAGAAACGGTTTTGAACTTGTTTTCCTTAAAATTTTTCTCTTATACTTGCTTTGATAAAAGTATCATACGTTCTTCCGTTTCTATATATAGTATGATTTTATCGCCGATAGTGTCACGACCTCTCTGTTATTTCCATTTGGAGGCATTTGGCTTGCTGTTACTTCTCTTTCTTTCCTTTGTTTCTATATATGGTATGATTCACATGTGTTATTTTGCTAGAACTCGCTGGAAGTGTTTTAGTCACTTTTACTTGCCATACAAGGATGTTACGTTCACTGTGTAGGATTTTCTTTATGATTCCTGTCTTATTTTGTTAAATATGGTATGTCATATGGTGTATGATTTGTGATGTTGTCATGAGTTCTTTGTTTCTATATATATTATAGTGTATGAGTTTTGAGGTCGCTGTTATGATCTCGTAACTGTATCATATTATTTAGAACAGTTATACTCGCTGTATATGAGTTTTTCATGATTTCCCCTTTTGTTTTGCCATGTAAGGTATGTTATGAGTTTTGTTGCAACGGTTCTCCTGGGCAAATTTGCTAAGATTGGAAAAACTAGGGCATTTTTAGTATATTTTAGCGGTAGATCTTGGTTTTCAAAAGACATCTTACACTATTTTGGGAAATCTTGCTGGATTAAGTACTGTTCCAGTTACACATGAGTATTGGCCGGTCTGCTGCGATTGTTTTATCACATATTTCACTTTTCTCACATGAGCAGTAGGAGAGTTAGTCGTTTAGATGGAAATTGTTATTTTTGTTCGGAGTTTTTCAAATATAGACATATATTTCCGGCAAAAAGAGAATTACTTCTGATGTCTAGTATGAACTTCAATTTCATAAAGGAAACGTACTATCATTTTGATTTCAAAATCACAATCACATAGGATGTTTTTGCAATTCTTGTCATGCTTAGGTCATCATCTGCACATCACGTGATGTAAAGCTGTTCTTTTTGTATTTCATTCATCAATATTCTGAAAAGTAACCCAACTAACTTATTTGGCATTTACCCACAGTACTAACAGAGCAATACTGTCAGGAAGTGTGTTTGTCTTCTTTACAGTATCTCGGCGAATGGGTCCTAGAGGAAGAAGCGATAAAGCCCCGGCGGGTAGGCCTCCTCTACACCCTATCCTTCCTACACCAGCGACACTCCCCAGTGGTCACAACACTAGAAGCAGAGCAATGGAACCAGCTGGTCCAGTGGATCCTAATGTGGCAAGCTCATCTCGCCGATCGCCTGTCCAGCAAGTGACTCGCCAAGAAGAAGTTTATATAGAGGATATTACTCGTTTTGAGAACGCAGAAAGGTCACCTGAGCCTAATCCAATGCTAACAAGAATCAGCAGCGCAGTAGAAGCAAACGTTTGCGGCGAGCAGATTGGTGGCGGAGGATTCACCAGAGGGGAGACATCGAATGTAGGGGGGCAGCTCAAAATGCAATGGCAGGATGCAGAGTGGCGGCCAATGTTCAACAGCAGTTGGTACAGGATGTCGGCGAGACCCAACATGTAGTAGAAGAAGTTCCAACGGTGGTGCCAGACACTCCACAGGCGGCTAGTAGAAATGGTGCGGCAATAGCACCTGGTGCTACTGTGACTCGCCCAATGGTGATAGCAGATAATACTGGATCCACAAATACCACAGAAGCTCTGCTAAGGCAAATTCTTGAGGCCAATAACAGGCAAGTGGATCAAGTGCAGAGGCAAATGCAATTACAAATGGAGACGGTACTTCAGAGTCATAGAGAATTGATGGCGGCACAAAATAAAGGTCATGCATCCCACTCGCATTCAACTCGCCATGCACATTCATCTCGCCATGGGTCCCATACTCATTCTTCTCGCCATGAGTCTCATTCCCATATTCATTCATCTCGCCGAGTTGAAAAGAGTGGAACCAGCTCGACTGAAATTTCAGATTCATCGGCGAAGTATGATGACAGAGGTAGGAGGATAAATTTACCTGGAAAGGATAAAGACCGCAGCAGCTCTAGGCGACTACATAAAGCAGACAAAGAGATGAAGAAAGACTTGCGCCAGCTAAAAGATAAAGTAGAAGCTTTAAGTGGGTCTTCAAGGGAGTCCAAATATAGAGTCGCGCTCTTAGAAGCACAGAAAACACCTTTTCATGATTGTATTACATATGGACACGTGTCTCCCAAGTACTCTCCCCCAAAGTTCAGCTCTTTCTATGATGGAACTGGAGATCCTACACAACACTCGAGAGCTTATAAGCGAGATATGGCGGCCTGGGTAGGATCCGATCCTATAATGTGTATGGCTTTCCCTGCTACACTAAAGGATGAAGCCCTAGCCTGGTTCGATGGGCTGGAGGAAGGAAAAATCAAGTCCTTTGAGAAGTTGGAGTGCAAATTCTTGCATGCTTTTATTCAAAACAATAGAGGTCGGCCCGGCGTGGAAAGATTGTTCAACGTTAAGAGAAGACCCTTGGAGACTTATAAAATTTTTATTCAAAGATGGAGGAAAGCGAGTGGTGAAGTAAGATCAGAAGTGTCCGAAAAAGAAAAGATAAGATCATTTCTTAGCGCCATGGAGACGACGGACCAGCTATACCAGAAGTTGTTTTGGAACATGCCACAGGATCTGCAGACCTTGAGGGCGATGCAGGATGAATGGTTAAGTTTTGAAGAAATTAAAGAAGAGGAGTTGCGACTAAAGAAGGAAAGAGCTATACAAATTCACTCGATCAATAGTTTATCGCCGGAAGAGCAAGAAGAAATCAAGAAAGAATGGTTGAAGGCAGAACAACGGAAGTTGGCACAGAATCCCTCTTCGGCGATAGTAGTGTCTGAGGCAGGAAAGCAGCAGGTTACCGCCAAGCAGCATTGGAATTCTCAGAAGCGAGAAAATTATGATGGGCGTGACAAGCAAGATAACAGGGGAGGAAACTATGGACGAGGAGGAAGAGATAATCGGCGAAATGGGAATGGAGACAGAAGATATAATGGGGATAATAGAAAATTTGGCAGAGGCAATCAGCAACCTTTCCAAGATGCTACTTTGCCTAAGTTGTGTGTTTCTTATACAGATGTGTTTGGTCAGATTGAAAGTTCAAACTGTAGGGATGATATTCGCTATCCTTATAACAGAGGAAATCCAAGGGCCCCGCCAGCCAATACCAATTCATTTTGTCAATTCCATCAGTTTCATGGCCATACAACTGAGAATTGTACCGGTGTACAGCAAGAAGTCCATCGATTCGTCCGTATGGGGAAATTTCAAGAGTTCCTAGAATTACCGCCGCCACCTCCTATCATGGTCCAGCCAATTCAAGCCATCCCAGTTCACACTCCAAATGTGTATGAGGTTAAGGTTGAGCGAGATTTGCTGGAGTTAGATTGTTTTTCCATTGTGCATTCAAAAATTACTAGAGATGAATTTCATGATAATGTCATGTCTCGAGTTCATAAGCGAGATAGAATGGGAAATGAGATCTGTAGTGTCGCTGTCAAGCAGGAGCCGTTGCAGGAATGGATGAAAGCATGTGTTGGGTTCTCCGCCCAAGAGATTCCCCCGGAGGGAAGAAATCATAACAACCCCTTGGTTCTCACTATTCAGATGGAAGGGTTCAGGCTGCCGAAGGTGCTCATTGATCCGGGAAGTTCTGTGGATATCCTCTTTAATACTGCCTTTGAGGCGATGAGAGCGAAAGACAACAAAATACCCTCGCCGACGGCCTCCTCCTATAACATTTATGGGTTTAATGGCATTGCATCTAAGCCTAAAGGCGAGATTGAATTAAAAGTGAAAATCTGCGACGATTATTTCTTGAAAACTACTCTTTGCATTGTGGATGTTGACTCGACGTATGCTGCAATACTGGGGAGACCATGGCTTCACAGTTTAAAAGGAGTCCCTTCTACTTATCATCAACGCCTAAGGTTCCCCACACCATTTGGAGTCGCCGAGTATGTTGGAGATTTATCAGTGGCCAAGGCGTGTAACTCAGCGGATGTACAAATGCGAGAAAATCGAAAGGTGAAGATGGCAGAGAAAAAGAAGCTCGGCAAGGAAGCGGTCAAGGAGCAAGAAATTCTGGACTTCATCGCCAACCCAACCACATATGTGCATTCAGTGAACTCAGTAGAAGACTCGGGGAAATCCGAAGATAAAAACTTATAGCAATTAAAGGAACCATCGCCGATGGGAGAGCCAGAGTTACATTTCACGGCGGTGGAACCTACTAAGGATATTAATATTGGCGATGATAAGGATCCAAAGATGGTAAAAATTGGTACTCTGTTAAATGATGACGAATCGGCGAAATTGCAAGCACTACTCGAAGAGTATGTTGACGTCTTTGCTTGGGGTATGAACGAGATGCCAGGGATTGACCCGGCGATAGCGTGCCATAAACTTGATATTGATCCGAAGATCAGACCATTCAAGCAAAGGATAAGGAAATTGGCTCCAGCTTACAAAGAAGCCGTGGAGGCAGAAATCGACAAAATGAGGGCGTCTGGTATAATAAGACCAGTGCAATATCCACAATGGATAGCCAACATGGTTGTGGTACCAAAGAAGAACAAGGGAGTAAGGATCTGCATTGATTTCAGCGACCTTAACAGAGCTTGTCCCAAGAATAGTTTTCCATTACCGAGTATTGACCAGACTGTGGACGCTACGTCAGGGCACGAGTTGCTATCGTTTATGGATGGTTATTCAGGGTATAACCAAATACCTTTAGCGGAGGATGATCAGAAGCATACAGCCTTCTTTTCCACTAAGGGGTTATTTTGTTACACTTGAATACCATTTGGGTTGAAGAATGCTGGTGCCACTTATCAAGAAATGGCACAGAAAATGTTTGAGAAATGGATAGGGAGGACGATGGAAGTCTATGTCGACGACATGCTCGTCAAAAGCAAGAAGAAGCAAACGCATGTAGAAGACCTCAGAGAAATATTTAATCATATGCGTGTCACTAAGTTAAAAATCAATCCAGCAAAATGTGTCTTTGGCGTAACTTCGGGAAAGTTTTTGGGATATGTCGTCACCAAGAAGGGAGTAGAAGCTGACCAGGCCAAGGTCAAAGCAATCATAGAGATGCCTTCGCCAGTCACAGTAAAAGACGTTATGCGGCTCAACGGGACTTTGGCATCTCTTAATAGATTCATCTCAAGGTTCTCCGACAAGTGTAAATTATTTTTTCAGACACTAAAGAAAGGAGAGAAGTTCAATTGGACTGAAGCACATGAAGCTGCATTTCAAGGCATCAAAAAGTATCTCGCCACTCTCCCAGCAATTCAGCCACCTGAGCACGGCGAGGAACTCAGAGTATATCTCGTCGCAACACCTTTTGCCATAAGTGCAGTGCTTGTAAGAACCAAAGGCTGAGAAACACCTATATATTATATCAGCAGAACACTACAAGGGGGAGAGAAGAATTACACTAAAATAGAGCAGTTGATCCTGGCATTGGTCTTTGCATCGCAACGATTGCGTCCATATTTTCATGCTCATCCCATTGTGGTCCTCACAAAAACTCCAATAGAGTCTATCTTACACAGCTCTCAGCGAGTGGGGCGCATTGCCAAATGGAATCAACAAATTGAGCAGTTCGGCGTACAATATGAAATACGCACGGCTCAGCGGTCTCAAGTAATTGCAGATTTCCTCGCCGACTTCCCAATTGATGAAGAAGAAGAGATAGAAGAAATCTCATCCTCCTTGGATGAGCGAGAACATGAAGTACCAGATTTATTGAAGTGCAGTCCTGATGGATGGGAGGTTTATGTAGATGGTTCGTCAAATAAAGAAGGAAACGGAATTGGAATTGTTCTTATCTCGCCAAAAGGAGCAAGGATAGTGCACTCGCTAAGGTTAGAATTCCCGGCGACTAATAATGAGGCAGAATATGAAGCAGTCATTCATGCAATGCGAATACTCATTGAAATGAAAATTAGCAATGTTAGATTGACAAGCGACTCCCAGCTGGTGATTCGAAAAATATCTGGACGATACCAGACAGCAGACCCATCTATGCAGAAGTACCTAAAACTTGCTAGGGAGTATGCCCAGAGGATTACAGGTATCAAGTTTCGCCACATCTGCAGAAAAGATAACAGGCACGCTGATGCATTGGCGTTTATCTCCTCAATGATGACAAACCCAGATGTTCCCTCGATAGCTATTGAGAGAGTGATGCAGCCATCGGTAACAGCACCCAGGCAAAGAGAAGTGCTAACAACAAGCGTTGAAGAATCAGCAGAAACAGATTGGAGATCGCCGATACGATACTACTTGGATCATTTAACCTTACCAAGAAATCAAATCTTAGCTCATCAGGTCATTAGTCGTTCGGCGAACTATGAACTCCGAGATGAAATCTTATATCGCCGGTCATTCTCTGGACCACTTCTTCGATGTGTATCAAGGGAGGAAGGTAATAAATTATTAAAGGAGATTCATGAAGGAGACTGTGGAAATCATGGTGGCCAAAGAGCTTTAGCCTTGAAGGTCAGAATGCAAGGATATTACTGGCCTTGGATGAATAGAGATGCAAAGGAATATGTTCAGCGATGCAAACCATGCCAACTGTATGGAAGAAGAATTAAAGCGCCGGCAACATCTTTGAATTCAGTGCTTAGTCCTTGGCCTTTCGCCAAGTGGGGTATTGATATTATTGGTCCACTAACTACAGGCTCTGGACAGCGGAAGTACATCATTGTGGCAACAGATTATTTCACCAAATGGTGTGAAGCTAAAGCTATCAGGAAGAAAACGGGACAAGAAGTGTTCACATTCATCTGGGAGAACATATTTTGCAGATTTGGTGTACCGGCGAAGATATGTACCGATAATGGGAAAGAGCTGGTCGGCGACAACATAAGGAAGTTACTCGCTCATTACAGCGTCAAACTGGGAAAATCAACTCCCTTATACCCTCAGAGTAATGGCCAAGCAGAAGCCACCAATAAGACTATTGGAATGGGATTGAAGAAAAGATTGGAAAAGCATAAAAAGGCATGGTGTGAGCATTTGCACAATGTCTTGTGGTCATATAGAACTACGGTTCGAGAAGCAACTGGAGCATCTCCTTTCTTACTTACTTTCGGCGCCGAGGCAGTACTCCCATCTGAAGTAATTCTGCCCACTACAAAGCATGAGGCATGGGAAAAGAATCTGAATACAGATCTAATCCTAGCCAAGCTAGATGACTTAGAAGAGCAGCGATTGATCGCCCTAACTCACGTGGAGAATTATCATCGGCGGTTAGCAAGAGAATATAACAAGCGAGTGATTCCAAGAGAATATTCACCCGGCGAGCTGGTGCTCCGAGAAGTCCCCCCATCTCAACGAGAAGGGTGCAGGAAGCTGGAACCTGTATGGGATGGCCCTTACGTTGTCAAAAGAGTGGCTGGACCAGGAGCGTATGTACTGATTGATGAGCATGGCGTGCAACTCGAACATCCTTGGAACGCCAGGTTCCTTAAAAAGTACTATCCCTGATGGATACCATGTAAAATCCGAAGTCTTGGGCGGGCATAATACCCAAGAAGTCTTATTAGCTTGTATAAAATAGCAGCAAATAAGATCCGGGGACGTAGGTTTGCTATCATGCGCCGAACCTCGTTAACAAATCATTGAGTCATTTGCACTTTCACTCACTGAGTAGTCTAACTGCAGTGATAAATAGAATTTTAAAGCTCTAAGAGCACAATAGGTGAGGCAAAATACTCAGTCGCAGGCTATAAAAGCCAAATGCAGAGGCACAAATGCCCAAGGCAGCAAATGCCATACAAAACCCTGATCAGGTACTAAGGCCAAGTGCAAATTTTTAAAGGCAAAACGCCCAAATCAATAAATCAACTAAGAGCCGAGATCTCTTATGAAGAAGACTTACTTCCGTCGAGTGAATGCCCTTATCGTAACAGTTAGTCCAGCCCAGGCTAGTTATAAGACCAGTCGTGTTACTTGTTGATCTGTAAGTGTTTGTAAGGAAATAAGGTCCCCTTTTGCTGTAGCATCACATCGGCGGTTCCGCTGGTGTGTTAATCCATCTACGCCATAGCATCACTCCTGGCGGAGTGTATTGAAGTCTATGAGGGCAACCCATTCTACTTATATTAGATCGTCGACGGGCACAAGTAATGGTTACGGCTGGGTTCTACCCTGTTGCTCTGGGAAATTGTTAGTTCAATTTATAAGATATTGTTGGCGGTAACGAGGGCCAGGGCTTCACTCCTTGGAAAGTTAACTCTTTCAAGATAAGATAAAAATGAGCAAATACACCAAAATCGCATATGGGAAACAGATGTCATCAGACATAAAAAACAACATTCACCAAAATAACATTCAAAAGGAAATGGTTCATTACAAGAAAATCAA
>JAJJMA010041749.1:0-21686 GCA_023529015.1 Papaver nudicaule
AGCCGTCCCATGACTCAAAAAACACTTCTGTTTTGTAAGTATAGATATATATATTGTGTTGCATGTATATTTTAGCAAGTGTGTATACGTACTATTCATGCTATCAGAGAAATGATTGCGAGCACATAGTGACTTACTTGGAATTGTTTGCGTGCTACAGAGGAAGCGAAGTGATGGTGCCATTCCCGTGCTTCCTATTACTGGGACGCCTAGCGCTGAGGACAAGTTCTTTGAGGCGTATAAAGAGATTGGCAAGAGAACTACTCCACTTGTGAGCCGGGCTAACCCTGGGGCACGTTTTGCTCCAGAGTATAACAGTAAGACCAAGTCTCCGTCATCAATTGTTGTGCCTGGTGAAATTATCAGGTTCTCCTTGCAACGAGGTGAATATGAGGCTTCCTCCATTGATTTCCGTGCTCCTAGAGCTCCCCCGGATAAGTGGATCCCTTGGTTGGATTCCATGTTGAACGACGAGAAGGTGTATAAATCTTAGAAGAAGTCGGGATTGCACATGCGGTGAGGGCGTCCGGAAAGCTGAAGGTGCATGTAGATGTTGATGGCATCGTCGCTTTCGTCTCTCGCTGGTGCGGATCTACAAATACCGCCGTCGTGGGCTTTGGGAAAATCACCATTTCTCTGGAGGCAGTATCATCTCTATACCATCTTCCGGTACTCGGGAAACTTCCGAGGGACTACCCGGGGCTCCCTTGCGATGTCGTGGTTGATGAAATAAATGCGAAGATTAGAGATCTTTATTTACCTAATGCCTCTGCTGATGAGAATTATACCAGGTGGACCCATTATTGGTATTCGTATGGAGGTAGGAGTGACGCTCTCAGCAACACCAAGATTATAACAGCATTCCTCACACTCTGGTTGTCGCGGAATATATTTGAGGACGATTCCGTCGGGACACTGAAGCCTTTTGTCGTCTCATACGTTGTTCGGCTGGCGTGGGGTATGCCTTACCAATTGGTAGTTTGTTCCTCGGGTCCCAGTATGTGCATTTAAGTGCTTTGGCCAGGAATATGTCTAGTTCTTCCACGGGTCGTATTTCGTCGTTTGTCAACCTTCCCTTTCTTCAGCCTTTCTTGTGGGAACACTATGTGAACTATGCTCTGCGGGGTGGTCTCCCTTCAGATTCGCTGGAGCACGCCAGAATCATGTGGTGGAGTGACAAGCAGCCCCAAGGACTCGGTGAAGTTGATAGATTTTCTGGACAGGGATGAGTGTGTCTGCTTTCGTCCATGGTGCAACATTCATGATGATAGAGTCTTTCAACTCGAGACTGCTGCGGAGGCCGAGGAGGTTGTTTTGCGTTTCGGGTCTCGCGGTGTTACTAGCATCGAGTACGACGGGCAGCAGGTGTTAATGTGCAATAGCGTCTCAGGTTTCATCTTTGGCTTTTATCAGGGCAAGTTGGTGAGGCAGGCGTACAACATTGACAGAGCAGCGCGGTTCATGGGATTCGATCAAGACGTGCCCTTAGATCGTTCCCTCCCTCCATCCAAGGACGATTTACGTGAATACTTAGACCCCACTCAGGACCCTGGGAGGAGAGTCATCTTCTTGATTGCTGGTAAACTGATGAGGGCTACTCCCGAATTCAATCAATACTGGGATTACACCTTGCCGACTCTGGGTAATTTCGTGAAGAAGGTGAACACGGATGATAGACCCACCTTCACCCTGACACCCCAGGTAATCTTCTTTCTGGATGTTCATGTATACGCTTTTGTTCGTCTTGCCTAGGTTAATTGGGATTCTTTTCTCTGGCGACAGATGACGCCTCCTCCGGTAGTCCAACCTAAGAAGAGGATTAAGAGCAATAGGATGAAATTACCTGATGAGAGTTGTTTCATTGATCCCTCCCCAGTGATGAGTTCGTGTCCCTTTCCATCTCGGGTGAGTCGTTCACGTTTCGGTGGGGTTTCTCGTTCTATATAGATGTATCCCCTCCCTGGTTGATCCTCCTTTACCGTCTTTGAAGGGTTCAGTATCGAAGGAGTGTGAAAATGCCACGGAGTCCCCAGCTGTTGACGCCGAGGTGAGAAATGAGGTAGATGAGCCAATTGGTGTTGGTCTTCGTGTTTCTTCCCCTCCTAACGAGGCCGATGATCGTGAATTTGCCCAGGTAAGGCCTATTGCTTCTTGATGTCTTTACCAGTCGTTTCTCTTCATGATTAGTAAAAAGGGATTAACTAACCATTTGGGGTCTTGTTTCTGTAGGAGCAGGAGCATGAGGGTCGTGCCGATGCTGTTGTCTCGGAGATCGTGGAAACGCCAGAGAGTGGTGAAGGATTTAATGACGACATGGGTACCACCGTTCCTGAGACCGTTGACGAGGTCGTTCTGAATGGTTCGGGAGAAACTATTCCTCCGAGGCAGACACCGGACGATGGTGTAGAGGCCACTCCCCCCAATGTTGTTGGCGAGGTTGTTTCGGATGATGTGGAGACGACCATTACTTCGACTGAGCAGATGTCCGAGGGTGGTGTGGATCTGGAACCTTCCTATCCTGGCGCTGGAGTTGTATTTCTACGTCTATTAGTAGAGTTCGACCGGGCTACACTTTGGTGGGAAACTTCCCGGTATTGAGTGAGTATCAGACACTGTACGACTATTTTGGAGGAACTTCGGCCACATTGCTCATGATAGGGAGAAGCGACTGCTTTCTTAGTCTATAGTTTGCACTTTGTTGTCGAGGATGACCGAGATGATGACCCAATCCATTGATTTCGCTGATCCGCTTGACGTCCAAGATTGGGAGGATTCCATAGTTGTAGCTGAATCTAAAGGTTTTAATGTGGCTTGGCTTCGTGATCGGTTCGAGAAAGTAAGGCTTGGGGGTCTCAGGAGGTTCTTCGAAAGGAGGAGGAGAG
Organism: Papaver nudicaule; assembly: GCA_023529015.1. Lineage (NCBI taxonomy): Eukaryota > Viridiplantae > Streptophyta > Magnoliopsida > Ranunculales > Papaveraceae > Papaver > Papaver nudicaule. The sequence continues at coordinate 2,883 of JAJJMA010041749.1, forward strand.
GGTAGCGAGGCTGAAGGTCGAGTTGCAGAGGGAGGAGGAGGAGCTGGAGCGGCTAAGGATGTCTTGCAGGGGCGGATCTAGTAGGGTCTTGAGTGATTTTCCTTACTAGTAGGTTTTTTTTTTTTTTTTTTATTTGAACGCGGAATGAGTTGTAGGTATTTTCTATTAACTGGATAAGATTGTGTTTTCTAAGAGATATTGAAATAAACGACTTTTCTTAATTAATCTGCTGAAGAAAATCCTATCCACTGCACGCTATGCCGCGCTGCTTTGGAGGAATGCAAATACCATAAACATGAGGCTTAGTGTAGGCCTCCTTTGTGCTTTTGTTGAAACACTGGTAAAATGAATCCACACCCACAACCAATGTGACATGGAGCGAATCACTGTTAGGTAGGAGCTCTTTCGCCTTCTTGCGAAACCTTTCCACGTATGCAACTGCGCTCTCCCCCGCCTCTTGTTTGAGGTTGGCCAGTTCCATAAATTCTTCGAATTTCGGAATAGTTTTCAGGACCTCGGGTGGTATAACATAGGGCATCGGTTCGCCCTTTCTTCTGATTCTGACACTGCATAGTTTACCGCATACGATTCCAGATTCCTGAAGAGCTTTGATGAAAATCCTGATAGCTGTGTCGACGTCTACTGCGGGCTTCTCAGGGTTTTCCTCTATAATGGGTCTTCCTGTGGTGAGTCCCCAATGACTTGGGGAGTGTGGGTTGTCATACAAAGGAGGGTTTGACGAAGTACCTTCTTGGTCGAGGGGGTCTCCATTGGCTCCCTTGAGTTCCGCAGATAATGTTGCTACTGCTTTCGTGGCACCGCTCTTTTGCGCAAACTACTCCATAAACGCCAGAGGAAGCGTCTCTTGATTGTTGTAGATCCATGGGCGTCCCAACACCATGCCGCTCTCGACAACTCCCTTAACGATGTGAAACTCCGCTATGGTTGGGAACATGACGATTTCAATGGGAAGGTCGATACACCCGTAGGTGCGTACCTCGACTCCATTAGGGCCTTGGATAACGACAGGGGCATGGATAACTCTACTGCGAGGGATATTAGCGGCTCTAAGAGTCTTGACTGAGATGATGTTCACCGGGCATCCGGGGTCAACGAGTGTCCTCGGGAATTCATCATGAGAGATGCGAGCGGTTGTGAGGAGTCCCCAGCCTTGTCCTTCTGTAGGCCCCTACTGCTTGGATGTTGTCTGCTCATCTGCTTCCTTGAAGGGTAGGCGTTTGCCTGACACTGCCATATTGTGTGCCATGAACATGTCTTTCCGCTATGGTTTCGAGAGACAGAGAATATCGCATAGCTGGTACATCATCTCATCTACTCTCTTGTTTACCGGTTCTTCAGGGAAGGTGAACGCTCGAACTGGTAGAGGATCTTGGTATACACCTTCGTTTCCCAGGTGCAATTCTCCAGACTCCACCTTGGATTGGAAGATTCGCTTAAGGCTAAAGCAATCCCTGATAGAGTGAGTAGTGACTCAGTGATAGCGACAATACCTTGGACTTGCCACCTCTTCGGTTGTAGGAGGTTGTCGTATCAGAGGGAGTTCAATTGCCCCGTCCTGGATCCAAGTTTCCAACAACTCTAGTACTTCCTCCATGGGGAACGGGTAGTCCGGTATCTCTGGTCTGGCTTTTTGCCTCCGCATCTCTGGTTGTTGCGGCCCTCCTTGGTTCATGTTCTTATTCGGGGTCCATGGAGCTGAATTAGTGCGTTTTGGATGTGTTACTTCCTTGGCAGGGCCCTTTCTCTTCCCTCTTTCGCTAACGGCGCCCATAGATGGTAGACTGTTATTGTACTGCTTGTTGATTAGCCTTCTATCACCGCGAGTGACACGAGTTTCTTCGCTTCTGAGGGGTTTAGCCCTTTCTAATAGGGCAGGTGCAGTGGTGGCGGATCTCTTCGCAGCTTCATGGAGTTCGGAGAAGGTCTGGAAGCGGAGGTTCTCCAAGAGGTCTCGGTAGACAGGAATCATTCCGTTGATGCATAGTTCTACCAGTTGTTGTTCCGTGACGTTCGGATCATGGCAGTCAAGGGCTTGGATTCTGAATCTCTTGACGTAGTCGTTTGGATGTTCGCTGGGTCTCTGGAACATTCTGCCGAGGTCGGATAACGTTATCTGCTCAGATACGAAGAAGTATTTGCGGTAGAACGCGTTCACCATCTCGCCCCATGTGCCAATGCTGCTCGGAGCAAAATTATTGTACCAGGTATAGGCTCTCCTAGTGAGAGACTTTGAGAAATCTTTGAGTCTTAAGACGTGGTTGTATTCGTGTTCTCCCAACGACTCCAAAAATCGTGAAACGTGTTCACGTGCATTTCCAGTCCCGTCATACAAGGAGAACATGGGGGAAACATACCCTTTGGGGAGAGCAACCTTCTGCACTTCATACGGGTATGGTGGTCGGTGTTGGTGGATAGGTAGCGCCACCTCTCTTTCCCGGTTTCGTAGTAGCCTGTCCAGGTCGTCAGCCGTGACGTAGGGAGATGGTTGTCCTTCTCTTTGGCGAGCTTCTTCTGGGACATGAGGTGCTTCGTCATCTCAAATGTGGATACGGTCGAGTGGGCACCTGTAGCAGCAGCCTCAGGGGTTTCCCTGACTGGTGAACTCGACAGCTCCGAGGTTAGGGTTTTGAGACAATCCAGGATCCCTAGTTGAGTGTCGAACATCTTGTCTTGACTTTCTGCGAGGACGTCTTGTCGCCTGGCTAACTCATCCATGGTTAATGTTTCTGACATTTCGTTTACTTTTCGGCGGTAGCGTTAACCTTAGCTGTGGAGGAAGGGTTCTTTCCAGAGGTGTTGGTTGGAGCACCAAGAGTCACCGAGGTGATGGGAGTCGCTGGGATGACAGGTATTGAAAGGGAAGCACCTTGAGTAACAGGAACGTTGGGCGTAGCGTTGGATGCAGGTGGATTGGTAGGCGTTGCGCTAGAGGCTGCAGCACCATCAGTTGAAGAGTTGGGGTTTTTGGTATCTGATCCCGACCTAAGTTCAACCATTTTTGAGAAAGTTTTCTGGAACCGAGAGATTGCTCTCCCACTGTGGTCGCCAACTGTTTTTACCTGGAAAAACAATGCACCGTCACTGGGTACTTTCGTAGTGACCGAGATCAAAGTCGATCAAGACGAGCCTAAACCAAGTCAATGGCCGTTCACGTCTTGCTTCGGTCACAGAGAGGATAGAGGATAATCTAGGGAGGGAAACAACGAAGAAACTTGAGATCGGGTTGAGAATGTGTTTTGGGTGTAAGAGTTCAAGATCTCCGTCGCGAAGGTGACTGGAAATCTCCAAGGCTAGAAGTGTGTTGGATACTCAGGTCTGTTTGCTCCGAAGTTCTGGTGACATATTAAATAGAAGGGGGTAGGGAAAAGCATCTCTATCTACATGGGCTTATTCAATCAATCCACTATACCGAGGTTAGGACGACATCCTTTCTCTAGGAATTCTTTCTGGGCCAACTCGTGATCCGTATTCTGATTGTTCTACCTTGGAAGATAGAGGAAGACTCTATTTATAGTGTTGAACTCACCCTGATCTCTCGACAGAGACAGTGGAAGTCGTAGAAGAGTGGAGGAGTGGAGGACATGAGTTGTTCTCGGTAACTACTAGGATCGTGTAGATCATGTCCACTCAGCACAACTTTCTCGTAATTGTCCATCATCTCTATCAGTTTCTTTCAACTGTCGTAGACCACCAGACCAATACCCCTAAAGTTATCCCCCCCGTGTCATGTTTTGATATCTCGAGTGATGTGAAGATATTGCATGGTTGTGTTGAGTTTGAGCAGCGTCATGCGACTATGATGTCGTGACCAGCGTGAGTGTGGCGCTTTTGAGACACGCATAGTGGGTGTATAGGAGTGGCCTTGGCCGTTGGCCAAGGCCAGGAACTCATGGCGCCATGGATATGGCGCCTGTAGTGCAGCACCTTGGCCTCGGGCCAAGGTTAAATTTCATGGCGCCATGAATTATGGCGCCATGGTCCAAGAGGCTACGGCCTTGGCCTTTGGCCAAGGCCAGCAGTTGTGGCGCCATGGTTCATGCATCCATTGTCCAAGGAGGCCAAGGCCAGATTGTTGTGGCGCCATGGTTCATGGCGCCATTGGCCAAGGAGTCCAAGGCCAGATTGTTGTGGCGCCATGATTTATGGCGCCATGGTCCAAGGGACCACAGCCTTGGCCTTTGGCCAAAACCAACTCGATTATGGTGTACTGGTGCACTTATGTTATGGCGTATGCGCGCGCTTGCGCTATGGCGTATGCATGCGCTTGTACTACAACGTGCTTATCCATGGTATGTTAGACCATTCTGTGTTTAGAGTGTGGTATGCTCAAGCCTGTTTAGACTGTTGCATGCTTCTCAGAGAGCTCTGGACAGGCCTAGACGGCCAAATCTCAATTTGTAGAAAGCCTTGTGGTACTTCTGAGGTTTTCATTGAGACTCGGGTGTCGAGTCGTATTTAAAGAGGAAACCCGTGAGGATGCGTCTCTGTTAACTCTTCACCATGTACCATTGAGCAATCTAACTCCGATATCGAGGAATTCGAGGTGATGTCGACATGAAGCAGATTAATGGGTTTATGTGCTGGTGAGGTTATCGGTACTGCACTATGATATCATCCTCTCCACCGGGAGTTATAAGAGAGAACTCACAGAGAGTACATTCAACTCGTAGAATGGGTTGCATCCTGAGCTATAGAGAGGTGCCTGAGTAGGCGATTGTCTTTAGGCAAGGCATAGTTAGGGAGTAGTTTTACGATTTTGTCCCTCTCCCATTTTTCACCATCTACATCGTGATAACATGTATAGGTAGAGTATGTTGAATTGTCTCATGAAATGACCTCCACGGTGAACGCGTTCATGAACGCGTACATATGTTGCACAAGGCATTCCTGAGAATGAGCGAGTCTGTATGAACGCGTACATACGAGTTCACGGTTTCTCCTGAACTCCAATTGACAGCTCTGTGAACGCGTTCACGAACGCGTACACATAAGCCATGGAAAACTTCCAACTTTCATAATATAAAGTTTTCGGTTTTAGAATGATTAGTTCTCAGACTTGTCATTACTTAGCCCATGGAATTCAACTACTTAATCCACGCAACGTTCAAACATGTTTTGGACCAGAAGTTGCAAACCTTCAATCAAGGTTGGGTCTTCTTTAACTATTGGCCTTGTCCAAAGTTAGAAGAAGATTGAGAATGGGTATTCAAGCTATGGACTTTTTAGATCCGGAACTTGCTTGAGCCTACTCAAGGTTGCTTAAATTTTAAGCAAAGCCTCCCTTGATGATCACTATAAATAGATGACCTTCTGCAAGATACAATTTCATTCCTCTACACATCTGTGTATCCTTGCATAAAGGTTGGTCGTCATCTCGAAGTCCTTTAGGACTACGACTATTAAAAGACTTTACTTGAGGATCGTGAAGCACATGTCGGAAGTAAAATTCCCGATCCTGTATCTTGGGTCAATTGAATTTTTTCAATCTTATCACGACCAAGATTCGATAGAAACTTCGTAAGGTAGATCTTGAATCGTAAACCCTAGAAGTTCTATAACGCAAATTCATGAACTAGATTCCATACTAAGTTCGTCAAGCGTTAGGAGGTAAAACTGTTTAGGCTAGATCAATAAGCCTTATTCAGCAAAACAAATTTCCATTAACCTTGACTTTAAGTCTAAAGGAAATCACAATCGTATTCTTGTTTAATTACTTGGATACTTTTAGGCGTCCTGTTAGAGGCAGGGTAGCGCTAGTCTTCACGAAGGGAAGTGGAGCAACTCCTAGGCCTGTAAAGGACGTCAGCTAGGGGAATCAAGTACGTAGGTTTATGCGGGAACCAAGAGACGTAGGAGCACATTGGTAGTTGAATTGATTGTAGGGTTAATTCAGTCTCGATACATTCCAGTCCGAAGTCTGAGAGTTGGCTAGCGTATGTATTCCGTTAATACTGAGGGTGTTCACATCTGGACGAGGTCCCGGGTTTTTTCTGCTGGTTTGCAGTTTCCTCGTTAACAAAATTCTGGTGTCTTGCATTACTTTTCCCTTCCGCATTATATCGTCTCTAATCTATATAATTGAAGTAATTGCAAGTTTGTTGATTCATAACCTTTGAGTGAATCCATCTCTCTTGAGATCTACGAGAAGTACGTTCTTGTTAGGGTTCGGTTCTCTGAACTATACTCAGGTTGTTGTTTGAATATTGATTTGTGAGATCGTTCAAACAACCATAATCAACTAGGTTCAGGAATTCAAAAGTTGGTGGTGTATCTCGGTATACCGTCCTTTGCATAATCTTAATCATGAATTCGTTATATCTTATGATTGCTAATAAATTTTTGCGAACAAGATTAGTTAAGCTCTAGTTGCACTAAGTGGTGTACTTCAAAATTTCAGTAATCATATATATATATACATATATATTTTATACTTTGACGATAAATTTGAATTATGTAAATCGGTCTTGGACTTGGATGTAAGGTAAAAAATTTGAGTTGTGAAGTTTGGATATTTGGATAAATTAGATAACTCCAATCCCAAAATTTGGATTGTTACATACCCTTTCCTAACGATGTGGCCATTTCAAGCACGGTTGGCTCAATAGTTAGGAAAACTTTGTTGTTAAGCGCGCTGGGCCGGGAGTAACCAAAAAATGGATGACCTCCCGAGAAATTTTATCAGATGACCGCAGCGGTGCCCGTTGAAAATTCTCGATGCCGGATGATCATAATGGCTTAGTGGGGACAATATTAGTGGAGGGTTAGCCAGTTATGAGTAACCAAGTCCTTTGTTTGTCTTATTGGTTTGTCTTATTGGTTGGTTGGAGGCCTGCTACACGTGGATTTGACTTTTAATGGAAGTATAAGACAATTGAGGCACAAAGATAAACAATGGCCATGCTACAAAATAAAGACAGATGGGGACCACAAGAAGAGAGGTGGACAATAAAAGTTAACGATGTTCCTAAAGGTAAAACAACAGGTGCACACAAGCACAAGAGGACAACTTTCTGTTGGGACAATCTTCTTCAGATTACCAAATGGGACTACCTTAAGGACCAATATACACATTGGTTTCTGGCTGTAAATATGGTTTCTACCACTTTTGCAGGTACCAAGCTCCGGATGTTGGTACCTGGGCATCAAAATGGTTGGGTCCAGATGTTGGGCTACACCGATTCTGTTGCTCGTGTTTGGAAAGACCCAGATGTTGCACCTTATTTTGGGCATCAAAATGGATGGGCCACTTGTTTAGGTGGTTCGAACGGAGGCTAACTCCTCCACCTTTCAAGTTGCTACTTACCTTCACACTTGGTTGCTGGACGTTACTCAACAAAAAATTTGGAGAAAAAATATTTTATTCTCTTTTAAGATTTTTAAGAGGACAAAAAAAAATTCTGCTTTTCGTAAACTCAGATCCCCAAGAAAGAATCTCCCTCCAGTCCTTAAAATTTTCGACTCCATTGTGATAAATATAATCACGTTTTAGAGAAAATTGTAACCATTTTAACTATTTCCTTTCGACAAAACTTTCTTTCGAGGAATGCATAGATGATGAATTGTCGTAGTGTTTTAGATGACACTTTTGCACTGTATGGCGCACATCCTGATTTTCAAAAGGGAGAAATTAGATATACTTACAGTATTTCACGCATAAGATGATACTTCGTGGAACATGCATGGCGCAGTTTTCGTGATTACTAATTGATCAATGTCGATTTCCACTCTATAGTTATCAGAGATGATTTTTTTTCGAGTTGTTCTGCTATCTCTTCATCCTTTTTAAGAATATTTTCTATGCTGAGTCGCAAATTCAAGAGGTCATCGCTAATATCATCAAAGATATTTGAACAACTAGATTTTCTATCTGTAGTGAGTAAATCTCTGACAGAGGAAATAAGATCTGATGCAGAGATATCATGATCAGATTCCGTATTATCTGGTGGTACATGTTCAAAAGAACAGACAGACATAGGATCACGAATATGATCAAACACAGACAATTATGTCTAAAAGTGTTTGCCTTGCTCTGATACCGATTGAAAAAGAGGAGATACCGAGATACACCACCAACTTTTGAATTCGTGAACCTAGTTGATTATGGTTGTTTAAACGATCTCACAAGTCAATATTCAAACAACGACATGAGTATAGTTCAGAGAACCGAACCCTAACAAGAACGTATTTCTCGTAGATCTCAAGAGAGATGGATTCACTGAAAGTTTATGAATCAACAAACTTGCAATTACTTCAATTATATAGATCAGAGACAATATAATGCGGAAGGGAAAAGTAATGCAAGACACCAGATTTTTGTTAACGAGGAAACTGCAAACCAGCAGAAAAACCCCGGGACCTCGTCCAGATGTGAACACCCTCAGTATTAACGGAATACATATGCTAGCCTACTCTCAGACTTTAGACTGGAATGTATCGAAACTGAATTAACCCTACAAGCAATTCAACTACCAATGTGCTCCTACGTCTCTTGGCTCTCGCATAAACCTACGTACTTGATTCCCCTAGCTGACGTCCTTTACAGGCCTATGAGTTTCTCCACTTCCCTTCGTGAAGACTAGCGCTACCCTGCCTCTAACAGGACGCCTAAAAGTATCCAAGTAATTAAACAAGAATACGATTGTGATTTCCTTTAGACTTAAAGTCAAGGTTAATGGAAATCTGATTTACTTATTAGGGCCTATTGATCTAGCCTAAACAGTTTTACCTCCTAACGCTTGACGAACTTAGTATGAAACCTAGTCAGTGAATTTGCGTGACGGAGCTTCTAGGGTTTACGATTCAAGATCTACCTTACGAAGTTTCTATCAAATCTTGGTCGTGATAAGATTGAAAGAATTCAATTGACCCAAGATACAGGATCAGGATTTTTACTTCCGACCTGTGCTTCATGATCCTCAAGTTATCAAGTCTTTCAATAGTCGTAGTCCAAAAGGACTTCGAGATGACGACCAACCTTTATGCAAGGATACACAGATGTGTAGAGGATTAGAATTGTATCTTGCAGAAGGTCATCTATCTATAGTGATCATCAAGGGAGGCTTTGCTTAAAAGTTAAGCAACCTTGAGTAGGGCTCAAGCAAGTTCCGGATCTAAAAAGTCCATAGCTTGAATACCCATTCTCAATCTTCTTTTAACTTTGGACAAGGCCAATGGTTAAAGAACATTCAACCTTGATTGAAGGTTTGCAACTTCTGGTCCAAACATGTTGAACACTGCGTGGATTAAGTAGTTGAATTCCATGGGCTAAGTAATGACAAGTCCGAGAACTAATCATTCCAGAACCGAAAACTTTATATAATGAAAGTTGGAAGTTTTGCATGGCTTATATGTATGCGTTCATGAACGCGTTCATAGGGCTGTCAATTGGAGTTCAGGAGAAATCGTGAACTCATATGTACGCGTTCATACAGACCCGCCCCTTCTCAGGAATGCCTTGTGCAATATATGTACGCGTTCATGAACGTGTTCACCGTTGAGGTCATTTCCTGAGACAATTCAACTTACTCTACATATACATATCGTCACGGATGTGACAAATGCAAAGGCGAAGAATCCTAGAATACCTTCGGATCTTATAAACAACATCATAGACTATTGATATGATAGAATGGCAAATACGAAACATGGAAAGGAAAAACCTTTCTAACCTTTAGCGAGGACGTTATGATTTATCAAGTAGTAAGCTCCGGTCTTCGTCTTCAATGATCTTCGTCTCGATTACCTAAAACTATTTTAGTCCGAGTTGAAGAGTAAACTTATCAAGGATTGTGTTTTTTTCATCTAAACTTGACAACTGACTTGAGATAGCAATATCTTCAACCTAGCGATGCTCTAACAGTTTGAAACCAATTAACGATTATGGAATCACACTATTATGTAATCGATGATGTTGTTATCCATAATATGGCTTTGATTTTTTGTATTTCTCTAATTCCAGTTAGATAAACCTTGCTATTTTAAGGGCGAAGAGATTTTCAATGGGGGCGAACACGAAAGCCAAAATAGTGTTAAAATTAAGTAATCTCAAAAAACCCATATCCACCATAATTAAGGTTAGAGATTGTAATTATAATTAACAAATTAGATATTGATTATCAAAAATACTAGATTATTAATTAAACAATTATAATAAGATTAGATAATTAGCCATTATCACCACCACCACCTCCATTATCACCATCACCACCACCGCCACCACCACCTTCATTATCTCTATCACCACCACCTCTAATTTCGCTTACCGCCAAAGCCTTCATTATCACTATCACCACCTCTATTATCACCACCACCACCACCACCTTCGTGATGAAAAATCGTCATGGTAATATACTAGACCATGTCGACTCAGATGGATTGTCCTCATAAAATCGTCATGATAATACACTCTACCATACCGACTAACATGAATTTGATGACAAAGTCGACATGGTAATAAATTAGACCAAAACGATTGAAATTGGGACTTACATTTAAATCATCATACTTAGAAAAGTCGTCATTATTAAACACTAAACTATGACGACTAAAGTTAAAGAAACATAGTCTTCATGCGATATTTTCAATACAATGACGACGCAAGTGATGAAATACAAAAGTCGTCATGCATTACATATAAATGACGACTAACACAGATTTAAATAGTCGTAAGGTATCTCTCTAGCTTATCTAACTTCCCAAGTGAAATAGGGATGCCTGAACTGATCTCCAAGGTGATAACAAGGTTGCCGTCTGCATATGCTTTAATACGTGAGAGCCCCTCCATTTGTCATTGTTGCAACTTCCTTATCTTTGAATAAGTAGAGTGTTTCGTCTACCTGCATAAGATGCAAGTGAATCCAAATGACCTAGATTCAGGAGACATAACCAAACCATCAATACCAGGAAACAACAGCCTTTGTTGAATTCAAAAATAAATGTGCAATATAGGCAACTGGGGGTTAGTAATACCTTGTAGGCATTGATGTTAGACACCTAATCTTGCCGGCAACCACCATGTCTCGCAGAAGCATGTACAATGCAGGACTCATGTGCAGACTTGCAGCAATATGAATCACATACACAACATAAATCAAAACAAATATTATGGCCCCTATAACAATAATCTTCTCTCTGACAATGACACGACTGTAAAAAAAAATATAGATCACTACGGATGACTTCCTATCAATCTTTGCACTATCCAACCCCACTTCACCAGCATCCATCCCAACACACCCGCTATGTGAGTGTGACCCTTACATGTTACATGGGAGAAATGTAAATGTTTAGTTAGTGTTAGAGCCAACCTGACCGTCTTGTTACAGCATCAGTATTGAGTATCAGGCCAGACTCATATATATTCTTGTACATGAAACATTAACGTGCCTAAGTTTTGAGGAAGTTTAGAAAGGGTGCTGCAATTGTATAATATTAAAGTCTCTAATTTGTAGAGAATATTGAAGGATTTATGATGCAGTTAACATACCTTGAAATTGAATCATGTAAGTTCTTAATTATCGATGAACCACTCGTACAGATTACACCCAACAGCCTACTTCAATGGAAAAGAATGCGCGTAAATTATTATGTAACCAACTTCCGGAAACCTTCTTGGTGTATCCTTATCAAAAACCAAATGCAAACGTCGAACCTCGAAAATATTTACTGACTGCCTCTGCAGAGGGTAAAGCACCTTCAGGACACGTGTCAAGATCAGGGGGACTGGGTACATCAGAAAGATATCAAGGTCATGCTCTGAGTAAGAAATAGTAGACATGCCATGAATAAAAGCTCAACGAAGAGAAGAATTATATAGGTAGTTTGTGGGCAAGGAAACGAGGTACCGAGGCCATCTTCAAGAGAAGCTTACCGAAGGCACCTGTTTTTACCTGGAAAAACAATGTACCGTCTCTGGGTACTTTCGTAGTACTCGGAGATCAAAGTCGAACAAGACAAGCCTAAACCAAGGATGGACGTTCCCGTCTTGCTTCGGTCACAAAGAGGATAGAGGTTGGTCTAGGGAGGGAAAAAGCGAAGAAACTTGAGATCAGGTTGAGGATGTGATTTGGGTGTAAGAGTTCAAGATCTCCGTCGTGAAGTCGACTGGAAATCTCCAAGGCTAGAAACGTGTTTGATTCTCAGGTGTCTTCTCTGAGGCTCTGGTTGTTTCTGTCTGTGTGTTCTAGGTGTACTGAACGTCTCTGCCTTGGAAGATAGAGGAAGCCTCTATTTATAGGTTGAACTCACCCTGATCTCTTCGACAGAGAAGGTGGAAGTCGTGGAAGAGTGGAGGAGTGGAGGACATGCGTTGGTTTCCGTAACTTCCTGAGTCGTGTGGAACATGCCCACTCGCGCCATCTTCTCGTAACTGTCCACTATCTCCATCAGTTTCTTTCAACTGCCGTAGACCGCCAGACCAATACCCCTAAAGTTATCCCCCCGTGTGATATTTTAGTGTCTCGAGCGAGTGATACACGGATATTGCGTAGTTGAGTTGAGTAGAGTAGAGTCGTACGACTAATTGTCGTGACCAACATGAGCGTAGTGCCTCCGGGACACGAGTATAGGAGTGGCCTTGGCTGTTGGCCAAGGCCATGACTGTTTGAGTGCGCTCTGGCGCTAGTTATGGTAGTGCCATGGCTCTTGGCGCCACGGCCTTGGCCTTTGGCCAAGGCCAACCTGTTGTGGCGCCATGGACTATGGCGCCACGGCCTTGGCTTTTGGCCAAGGCCAATTTTTGGACGCGCCTTGGCGTGTTAAAGGGGGCGTCAGGGATTATGGCGCCACGACCTTGGCTCCTGGCCAAGGCCAACCTGTTGTGGCGCCATGGACTATGGCGCCACGGCCTTGGCTTTTGGCCAAGGCCAATTTTTGGACGCGCTTTGGCGTGTTAAAGGGGGCGCCAGGGCTTATGGGTCATGGCGCCATGGTGTTCAGAGTTGAATCCGTAGCGTTGAGTGAGGTGGAGCGCCGATGGTTTACGAGACAATGACCAATCCAGTGGTAATCGGCTGCAGTAGTTGGTAGAGAGATACGGGGAAGTTGATAGTTTTTTTTTTTTTTTTGGGTGTGGATCTGAGCGTCTTTTGTCTCGGTGTAGAGGATGTGTCGTCTCATCTCGGTGTCCCCTTTATAGAGACTCCCCCCCCCGAAAGCACAATGATCGCGCTAAGTCCCCATTCGTTGAGGAGGGTGTTGGTGTCGAAATAGGCGAACTACTTGATGAAGATGTTTACCTCGCCGTCCTTACTGAGTAGTGCAGTTTTAGGAGGACATTGGTGCTATGAGTTGTTTCTCCATGAGATGTGGCGCCATGAGGTGTGGCTCCATGATATGTGACGCCCTAGGGTGTGGCTCCATGGTCTTGGTAGCGTCGTGGATGCCGGTGCTACGAGCTTTGCACCATAGTCTTTTCGTTGCAAACTCCGACAGTTCGCGTCTTGCGTGTCTCCTGATGTTTGCGCCATATATCTTCACTCACTGGTTGTATCACCACTAAATTTTTGCACGTGGTAGTAGACATCCATGGAAGTATTGTGTCCAAAAATCTCTTCGAGGCCCCTCGTAGATTTTCCGCAGTATTCGGCGTGGTCTTGCGCATGATTTCTGATTATGCGTCTCGCGTGTGCTGTAGTGTTTGTGTCGTATCTCCCAATCCCCTTGGTGGATTGGCACGAAATTTTAGTATGTGTTGGGAGACATACATAGAAAGATTTTGTCCAAAAATCTTTCCAAAAATCCCTTGTGGATTTCTCAAACCGGTGGTTTCTTCGCGACGGAAGTTGCTGGCGCAGGAATTTCTGACAGCTCTTCTTTTCTCCAATGTTCACGCCATATTTCTCAAACCACATGGATTTATTGTATGAAATTTTACCACAAAGTTGTAGACATTAAAACGGAGTTTGTGTATAAATTTTACCCAAGGACTCCTCACGAGCTCTCCGCAGCAACTGTTTTGATTTCGTATGTAAGTTCTGTCCACTTGCTTTGGTGCGCTATAATGTTGGCGTCATATCTCTTGATCCACGGATTGGATCGCCACGAAAATTTTACACATAACATAATACACCTGAAGGAAGATGTTGTCTAAAATTCACCTTCAGAACTCTTACTGATCTTCCGCATTGCCCGTTTTCGTAAAGGTTGTCGTATAACGAATTTGGTACGTAGTCGGGAGCACGTATTTGTTTGTCTCCAGAGTAGGTTTGCTCGATGGAGACCCAAAATAAGATAATTTCTCCACAATATGGTTTACCGTACTTGGTTGGTAGCTCTAACACCGAGGTTGTGGGCGATAGTGTTGATTAGAGTTCTTCCCTTGAGTCTCCCTTCCTTCGAGAGATCTGTAGCGGGTAGTTCCATGCTGTATGGACATCTCTGGTCGAGTAGGCTCTTCCCATGATGATGAAGCGCCTTGGCAGAGACAAGGGAGCATCTATTGTACTTCACGTTTCCCTTTGGGTCGTGGCAGCCGGTATTGCTATCGGTACTTGGTGGGGTGAAGAGCGGCGGTGGCGAGGAGTCCCTAGCTATGTTTTCTGATATCTTATCAGCACCTCTTGTTGAGTTCGCCTTCCCTCGTGCAGACACATGTGTATTGGACTTTCGAAGACGAGGAGGCAGAGTGTTCTCTCTAGTTGTTGAGACTTATCGGGTCGGGGTAATCCGGTTGCTTCTTCCTTATTCAGGCGTCTAGTAGCTCCAGCACTTCGTCGAAGATGATAAGTCTAGGAATCCAGCATAGGCTTCAGTCCTCGTACTCCTCACGGTTGTTGTTGCAGATCTGCATCTTGTGGTTGGGTCACATTCTTGCTTGGGACCCTTTGAGTTGTATTGTGTTGATGTCCTATCGTCTGGTTGTCGACGGGTCTCCTGTTATCACGAGCTTCTTCAATCCTTACAGCTTGGATCCTTTCCTATCAAGACAGGGACGGCTGTGGTTGATCGTTTTGCGGCTTCGGAAGTTTGAAGTCTGAACTTCCTTCAACGAGGAACGTCCCTTGAGAGAGGGGTCTTTTGGATAGGGAGGTTGGTGTGGTCGAGATAGAGATGCACCTCCTCCTCTTGGTTCTCCAGGGGGTTTCTCTTGGTCGAGTAGCAGAGTTGGACTGTTGGACATGATTGTGTTCAGGTTTGTCTTGAGAGTCCAAACCTTGGAGTTCCTGGCTGGCTGCAGTGGTAACTCTGGAAGCCCCCATGTCTCGTCGTCATTCTATTAGCGATGATGGAGCTGTCTGTCCCTTCGGTGTTTGTTGGTAAGTCTTTTGTTGCCATGGGTACTATGAGCTTGATTTATCCCTTTTCAATAGTTTCGGCGCCGTGGCTTGCGTTATGATCTTCTTCGACCCATACGGTCACCTGAAGTCTTCGAAGTGAGCTCGAAGTCGTATGCTCCGGGTGTGTCGCCTCTGTAGTTGGACTCTTCCTCTTATTCCCTTCGGTGATGGTACTCACGGAAGGTAAGTTGTTGTTGTACGGCTCGTTGATGAGGTTGACGTCGTCGTCGACATCACAAGCCTCTTCGCTTCCTAGGGGTTTGGCCCTCTCCGGTAGCGCTGGTGCAGGCGAGGCAAGTCTTTTGCAGTTTTTGGGAGGGCTCAGTAGACAAGGATCATTTCGCAGAGCTCCAATGTCGGGTAAGGTTGTCGTACTAAGTGCAGGCTCTGCCAGTGGGGCTCCGGGAATTTCTGAGTCTCAGTACTTAGTGGTGTCGATGCCCCCTCCTTGGGGAAGGGGGCCCTCTACACCCTGTGTGGGCACGTTAGTCAGTGCTAGTGAATCGGGCGTCGTCTCTTCCTCTGGGTTCTGGAATGGTCTCTTCAAATCGTCTTTTGTGGCATATCCGAGTTGTGGCTCTCTCCATGTTGAGGTTCTCCTTTAGTAGGGATCATCTCGTCATCCTAGACGGGGATCTCTGCGGTGTTCGTATTAGTAGCAGATCTGGGAGTTCCTTTGGCTTGTGAACTTGTTGACGGTTTCGTGGTTAGAGTTTTGAGATGATCCGAGACTTCAACTTGGGTCTTGATCCGTCTTTCCGGAAGATCGTCTCGCCACTTGGCTAGTTTCTCCGAGGTTGGCGTCCTTGGCACTTCCTCTTCCTTTGGGGTGGTAGCATATGTAACTGCGTTCTCCCGCCTTTCATTTGAGGTTGGACAGTTCTGCATATTCTTTGAAGTCTGGGATGGTCTCTAAGACTTCGGGTGGTATGTCGTAGGGGATGAGTTCACCTTCTCCTCGGAGCTTGTCACGTACGATTCCAGACTCCGGAAGGGCTTTGATGAAGATTCTTATGGCTGTGCCGATGTCTACTGCCGGTTTTCCAGGGTTTTTCTCTCGAGTAGCTTTCCTCGTGGTGAGTCCCCAGTGACTCGGTGAGTGTAGGCTATCAAATAAGAGAGGGGTGGACGAAGTACCTTCTGTTCTCTCAAATATTCATTTGATTATTAATTTGATTCTTTGAAGTGAATTCTTGGATATCATTAACGTGATCATCTACACTGGAATCAAGAATTCAGGAGATTCAACATTTTGCTATTGCTCGTTGAATCATGCACTGTACTTCAATGGTATATCTTTCTGCGTGATTCGGAATGTACCTTGAACCTACGTGTTCACTTAAGCTTGACACACAAGGCTTGTCCACGTCTGTAAGGATACGTTTCTGCGGAACGTTGAACAACGTTGGACAAAATCCCACTTCCACCTAGGATCGTTCTAGCCCGTCCAGCAAAGCCTAGGAAGTGACGTCGACATTATTAAAGCTGATGATGACATTTGGAAGTAATAATACCTTAAGGAGATTTTCAAAACTAAATGATACGTTTCGAATTGAGCTCTTTCCCAGGGAGCACATTTGGTAAGCACCATATTCCGAATTAATGAAATATCTAAATATACCTTATGAGTATTATGTGTTTTGTTACTATTGGCCAAACATTTATTGAAAATATATTTTCATTTATGAATTATATTTTTCTTTAATGTAAAATACTATAGTATTATATCTCATAAAATGCTATGAGTCTAGTTGAGGAATTTCAAAAATATGGAAATGTGCTTTAATGAATTTCCGAAATTAAGTTAGGCTCATTTCAAAACTAAGCCTTAGTAAATATAAATAGGAGTGGTATCTCTCCTGAAAGCTTTATCCCTCTACCAAGCTTTTCTTCGGATCTATAGCTTGTGTCTGCCGCTTTTCTTTTCAGTTACCTTTGAGCTTTTGCTCTCGGTCTAGAATTGCGAGGAAGTCTTCTCTGGGGATCGAGAAGCCTAGAAGTACCTCTGCGGGAAACTAGTTTATGTTTTACTAGTCTTCTTTATATTGTACTTGTGTTCTGTTCTATCACGTCTATCAAACCTTGCGATCTTGTTTATTCTATGGTCCTTCTTTTCTGCAATAAGGCCACTCAAGGTTGTTGTGATTAGAACATACTCTTTATCTATTAACCTGGATTTGTTAGCAATCCAATTCCGGTTTGTGTACCTAAACTATAGATATTGAATGGAATCTTGATTGATGTTATTAGATTTCTTTATTGCAGGTACACTGTTCTTCAAGGTCATATCATATCGTACTTGCCACAGCTATCTGCTTGATTCCAACTGGGACGACAAGGTTGCTCTTTCGGGAGTTTAGGTTTTGAAACCTTGATAGATATCTCGAGGAGTTTATTGCCTAAGTAAACTTAATATCCTCGCTCTTGGTGTGAAACGACTTCGGTGAAATATCCGTTAGTTACCAAGGATATCGTCTAGCGATTTGACCTGCCGCTATTTGGTTTTTGTCATAAGGTTGTAATTGTCTGATTGGAGGTCGGGTAGCGATAATCCTCGCGACGGGCTGTGAGGCAACTCTTGTGTAAGACAGTAAATGACGTATGTTTGCGTAAGGGAGTACATGTGCGTGACCACCTTGCTGTGGTTGGAGGCGTAGGAATACTAAGGGAAAATCTTTGTGACTAATAGTCGTATTAGGGTCATATTATTTGCAGCATCTAGTCCGAAGTCTGAGAGTAGGTGTGTTGGCGGATTAATTCTTAAGAGTATTCAAACTGGACGAGGTCCTGGGGTTTTTCTACGAGTTTGTAGTTTCCTGGTTAACAAAAATCTTGTGTGTACTTTACTTTACTTCCTCGTTATATTTGATTTATCACTTATAATTAAAGTATCGTACTTGGTTGTTGATATAGCCTTTCAAATTCTTGTATTGACTCCCTTGTGTGAATCAATCGGATCTGAAGGAGATCTTGTTCTTGAGTTCTTGAATGCAGGAACCTTTCAAGGTTTGACTTATAGGTGGACTAAAATAAAGTATTGGTGGTGTACTCGGTACCCTCATCTTTTCACTATAGATGTTGAGTGGAACCAAGATTGTTGTTATTGGATTTATTTCTTGTAGGTACACTATTCTTCACGGTCATATCATATTGTACTTGCACCTGCTGATTGTTTGATTCCAACTGGGACGACAAGGTTGCTCTTTCGGGAGTTTTGGTTTTGAAACCTTGATCGATATCTCGAGGGGTTTATTACCAAGTAAACTTAAATATCCTCGCTCTTGGTGTAAAACAACTTCGGTGAAATATTTGTTAGTTACCAAGGATATCATCTAGCGATTTGACCTGCCGCTATTTGGTTGTTGTCCATAAGGTTGTAATCGTTCGGTAGCGATAGTCCTCGCGACGGGCTGTGAGACAACTCTTGCGTAAGACAGTAAAGGACGTCTGTTTGCGTACGTGAGTACATGTGCGTGACCACCTTGCTGTGGTTGGAGGCGTAGGAATA
>JAJJMA010041752.1:0-20079 GCA_023529015.1 Papaver nudicaule
GTTAGGAACCCCTTTGTACGAAACTCACCTTGATGACTAAGCTAAAACAAGATTTGATTAGCAAACAAATTACATTCTACTTGTCTATTTTAAAATTCCACAAGCTCTTGACCTCTTGCATGACGCAGCACTCGGGATAATCTTGACCTTGGGTTTATTAATTTTGTTTTCTTGTAAATCATCCATGTCTGTCTTTTTACCCTTTTCTTTTCTGAAAAGGTGGAAAAATTATTATTGAGACTTAAAAGATATATCTCTCTCTATGGCTGCTAATCAACGTCGGTTAGGATATACTTAAGATTTAAGTTAAGAATGCAACATACTATGAACCGTACTGTTTTGAGACGCATTGGTTACGCCCATAGCATCGACATATAAACAAACAAACGACGTAAGCTTCGACACAAATGTTGTGTCGACGTTTTTGTTTCTCCTTAGAAGAGATGATTTGGCTCCCTTTGCAATCAAATCATTATAGTAGTTTACTAGTCTCCCCTAATCCATAACTAAACTGCAAATATTGAACTGTATTCGTGGTGTATCATGAATGATACGCGTTCCATACGATGATACTAATCTGAAAATATCTTCCTTTTCCAGAACCTTCCCTATTACACACGTGTCAGCTATTCAATCTTTTGTTTCTCTGCCGCCTTTTATACCAATCTTTACCGACCAAGCACTAAACCGTTTATATTATTTAAATTCCCAAGTTGTCCTCGTAATATGTTTGACGTTTTTT
The DNA here is from genome assembly GCA_023529015.1 of Papaver nudicaule. Taxonomy (NCBI): domain Eukaryota; kingdom Viridiplantae; phylum Streptophyta; class Magnoliopsida; order Ranunculales; family Papaveraceae; genus Papaver; species Papaver nudicaule. Next base: position 743 of record JAJJMA010041752.1, read on the forward strand.
TGTTTAAGAAGTGGATCCAAACTGGAACTTTCCTCAACGCGCCAAGAGCTTCTAGCTGTACTCTGTTATTGACGGTTGGAAACATAAATCCAACTGTATCTGACACTCTATAAATACGCACTCCCTCATTGCTTTTCCCTCCATCAAACATATCGAATTCCCAACTACCAAGCAAACAAAAACTTTCAGTAGACAAAACAAAGAAAGAATTTACTTCAAAGTCATAAGCAGTCACACACTTCGAATTCATAGACAGTCAGCCAGAGATATGAGAATCACTACGGAGATTAAGAGAAGTGATTCAGTTTCTTCTACTTCTTCTTCTTCCTCTTCTTCAAGTCCTTCCAGGAATGCTAGAACTACTAAGAATCCGATGTCACCGAAATCAACATTTGAAAGGTTAAGAAGAAAACTGTCATCTAAGAGAGGAGATGAACATGATGCACCAACACGAGCTGGAGACCTTGAAAGAGTATTTCGTTATTTCGACGAAAATGGAGATGGAAAAATATCAGCAGCGGAGTTGGAGAGTTGTGTCAAGGCTATAAGTGGCGATATGACAAGTGATGAAGCGGAAAGAGCCGTGGAATCATCGGACTTGGATGGTGATGGGTTACTTGGGTTTGATGATTTCGTTAAACTCATGGAAGTTAGTGGAGAAGAAGAGAAAAAGAGTGACTTGAAAGAGGCGTTTAAGATGTATGAAATGGATGGATCAGGTAACATCACTCCCAAGAGTTTGAAAAGAATGCTGACAAGACTTGGTGAATCCAAGACCACTGAGGAGTGTAGGACGATGATACGTTTGTTCGATCTTAATGGCGATGGTGTACTTAGCTTCGACGAATTCTCTAATATGATGGTTTAGTTATTCATTTGTTATGTAAATTATGTAAGAATAAACAAGGAGGATGATCTTAAATCCTTGAAATTCATTTGTATTTTTAAATTCTTTTATAGAGAAATGTAATAAAGGCAAAACTCGAGCTAGCTAGCTCTAGCTAGTAGAGGATTAGCATGTTTTGACAATTTCCATGCCACTGTAAATCGTATACTTTTCCAGTATCATTTTGTATATATATATATATATGATTCATTCATTCGTTTATTGAGATTTTTTGTTCTTTTTGATAAGATTCTTAGTATTGAAACTATTGGAAGATTATTAAGTCCCCAAGATCAGAAATAAAATTGTGTTTGGAAGCTCCATGTTTGTCATTCTAACGCAACCATGACAGGGAAAAGGGGAAGAAAGTGATGTCTAACAGATGCATATCCCACCGAGGCACCAACCAAGTCTGATCCCACGGAGACTATAGTGTTTCAAAGTTGGGTTGGGAAGATTGGGAGAATTGGTTGCAGGAATGGCAAATTATAAAAGTCAAATTCCACTAGCCTAGAGTACACGGTAATGAAGTTAATTGCGGCTAATACATATCTGATAATGGAGGGATGGTGCTAGAGATTGTCAAAAAGTGTTTACGTGTACGGAAGAAGAAGGTCGTTCTTCTCAACTTAATTTGACTAAGTGGGTTTCTTTCCACATTCAATTGTACAGGAAACAAAGTCGCTTTAAAATATCTGAGTTCTGCAAAGACCTTCCGAGCTGACAAAAGGAGAAGAAACAAAAACAGAGGAGGAAACAGTCCGGTCCTCCAAAATTTAACTGAAAACTGCATCAATCATATTAGGTTGAAAAATTGGAATATCAGTTAACTTCCTCAGAAGTTGGGTTGTAAACTTGGAAGTCAGTTTACTTCCATATACGTATCTGCAGTCGTAATATGTACTACTAGTATATCCACGTTCGGATAAGGATAGTATTTAATATCTGAAATACAAGTTGACTAGGTTGCAATATGATGCATCATCATAAGAAAGATGAGCGTCAAAGTTTATGCACCTCTTTGATTACCACCACTCTTTTCACAAACTTTTTGAACCCTGGTAACATCTATAATATAAAGGGAAGTGGTGTTTCATGAAGCCTTTTTCGATCGACCGTGGCCACCCTCTTTTACGAAACTGCCCCTCCGTATTTCCTAACTTCCTCTTTTGTCTTCAGTAGTTTGTTGTCTATTTTTTAGAAGACCAGGGGCATAACAGGCCATCGAGTTTCCAAATTTTCGTGAAAGGACTAAGTAGTCCCTCCGTGTTATTGAATATTTTTTGCTTGCGTCTTCTTTTTCTCAGTTGTAAATTTTCCAAACACCAGGGGTAAATATGTATCTAGGATTTTTCCTAAGATTTTCAGTTGCTCTCTCACTGAGTGATCCGAAACCAGATCGAAACAGCGAAAAAAAACCTAAAAATCTTCTTTCTTCGCTTTCTTCGTCTTAATGTTCACCTCCAGAACCATGCAACCATCTCTCATCAATCCACGGAGAAATCTAATGGTACCACTAATTGGATCATTTCATCTTCTCCTTCCTGTAGTTTTCGATTTAATCATACAGATCATAAACATTTACAACTGAAAAACTCAAATACCAAATTAATAAACACATGCTAATTCGGTTGACTATCTATTCTCTCTCTCTGAAAAATGAGCACCAGAACAAACAGTACTTTTGATTACAATTAACTTTAAATATTTTTTCTTCATTAATTACTAATTGTGCTTTTGACTCCCATGGTACCTAATAGCAGGACTTAAAGTCCGTCGAATCGATCAAAGCTCTTCAACCCTCCATTTTGTTGTAGCTGAGATAGAATAATTAGATCCAAATAAATCACAAACAAACTTACAACCTGGGTTGGTCAGAGAGAGAGAGAGACAAGATTTGACACAGAGACCGTAAGGTAAGATGAATTAATAGCTCATTTTGCATTTTCAGTTAGCAGACTAGAGAACACAGTTTTAGGGGTAAACATGAGAAGAGAAGAGAAGAGAATAGAAGAGCAATTTAGACGTACTCAAAGTTTTAACATGGGTGTACCCAAGTGTCAAACTGATCTCTCACGTGGATGGCTCCCAAGTCTACATTTGTCGGGTTTTACCTATACTGATATAAATGTCCAAGGGATACTACTCACTGAGTCACGTGCTAAGCACGCGTAGATGAAGAGACAGTTGTGTAATAGATAGCAGAAAACAACCACCGTTAACGTTAGTATTTAGAGAGCCAATGCATGTCCCTTGCGTGCGAATAAGAAATGAAGAGGTAGAGTAAAGCATTTTTTTTTTTTTGATACGAGGTAGAGTGAGCATTTCTTTTGGAAAATTTTATAATGGATTGTAAATTTTAATGATTTTATGGAACCTTATAACTAGAGGAGAATTGATATTTTATCCAACTTACATTTAGAATCAGTTGTGCCAAAATCTAAGTTTGTGCCATTACGGTGATTTCACAATAAATAAACTCATTCTCCAAAGTATTAGAAATACGAAGCATGTTTATGCATATTAGGCTAATTTCAAGAATATAATGTATATTGTATATGGATTCAGATGTCTGTTTGACAGAGGTATTTGCTTGGGCTTCGCTGAACTCATATCTACTTACACACGTATGTGCTGCCCTTCCTACATTCAAAGACTCCCCTTATCCAGGTTTGTTGATAGTCTGATACATTGAATAAGTTTACAGTGTTAGATTCGACAATAGGAAGCTAAAGTTGTGCCATTATGGCCAAGAAAGAAACCGCCATTAAGACCACCGACATGTTGATGTTGGACCACCATCTTGCATACTATGACGTTTGTGTTGGAACCATATCAAATTAAATTGGCCAACCAGCACTATAAAAACCTATTCGTTTCCGTGCCATTAATGGCACGGGTTACATACTAGTACACAATAAAACATCTCTTTTTTCACACCTTAAACTCCATTAAGAGTAACAACAATTTTCCGTGGAGTGGCGTAGTCCCGGTGTTCGCACAGCCAAATTCCCTGAAGCAAAAAGACTAAAATTTATCACTTCCATGTTCTTCACTATCTCATTTGGAAAAATTGGATCGCACAGGCAAACAGGATAAGAATGGAAGAGCACTTGAAACAGAAAGGAACACGTTGAAAAATCAAACAGTAATAGAGTGCAAGGCACAAATTGAACATTTACCTGCCAGGTTCCCATGTTTAGACGTCCGTCGGTTATTGGAACACTGCATGCAAATCAATATCAGGGAATGAAACAATTTACCTAATTACATAAAAGAGGATAGAGCTTTAAGCTTAAGAGTGTGGAGTCAGGGGTGATTCTCACGTGAGGGCACATCCAAACATAGACGATTTAATGTGCGCTGGCATGTCATCTGGACCTGCATATTTGTCACGGCAAATTCAAAATCATCCCTTGGGTAAAAATCCGAAATAAAAACTTGCAACAATTATAAAGTTTCATGGAAAACAACTTATGACTAGTATAAGGCATATTCTCAAAGCTGAGCCAATTGGAAAATCAGCCGAAATGCTTGTCTGTAAAATACTTATACATAGTAAAATATAACCAATTAAATCTCCATATATATCTTAATACTAACATAAAGAAAAGAAATCTACCGTACGGGATTGAAATCCCAAAATACCCCAACAAAATGTGTTTCCAATGACCTAATTACTCTTCTATGCTCGGCACTGTTCAGTATGAAGTTGACAAATGGAACAGAAATCATTTTGGTAACATCCGGGATATCACCTCTCTTAACTCCAGACTTTCCTATCTAGTTCCACTATTAGATAGGATGACAATAATCTCTTGGAGACTGAGGCAAATATTATCCTATCTAGTCCTACTATTAGATTAGATGACAATAATCACTTAAGAGACTATGGCAAATATTAAAAAATTCTATGATTATGAGGAAGAAATGTGAAAAATTAAAGGAAATGAGAAGTTCATCCAATTGGGGGACAAAACTACCAAGCCTTTTATACCAAAGTGCCATAATCAGACAAAGAAGGAAGAATATTGATGGCCTTTTCAATGTGAACAACAACTGGATGGAAGGGAGAGCGGCCATAGCTAGTTGCCATAATAACCATTTTGAAACCCGCTCTATTTCCTGGCCTGTTCTAAATCCTGATATCATTAATCTTGACCCCACTCAAATAACTGCTGAGGAAAATGCTCATCTTTCTACTCCTCCACTGAGCTTGAAACAATGGATGCTCTTTTTGGGATGCTTGTCAGAGCTTTCTTCTCAAGTCGCCATATAGGTTGACTTAGCTCAATCAGACCTTTATATCCCTAAAGTCCAGCATCCCTCCACTCCCAGAGATTACAGGCCTATCAGTTTATTTCTAAGGTTATAGCTAATCAAAAATGCTAAACTGACCGTGGGCTCAATCCCACGGTCTATCCCACCTCTCACATGAGGTGGGCCCCCAGTGAGCTTTAAAATCCACCCTCTATTTTTCTGGTGGGCGGTGCACTGGGGTCCCGCCTCATGTGAGAGGTGGGACAGACCGTGGGATTGAGCCCACGGTCAGTCTCACTTTTGATAGCTAATATGATTAAGCCTTTCCTTGATAAGCTGATCTCCCCTTATCAATCTACCCTAGTTAGACAAAGACTTACCTCCGAAAACATTCTTGTTGCTCATGAGATAATCCATGTAGGAGAAAGAAAAAAAGAGAGTAAAAAAAACCATTTCACGGGCCTGAAAATTGACATATCAAAGGCTTTAGATAGGGTTGAGTGGTCGCAGATGGGTCTTGTGACTCTTGGTATAATCTATCAGGGCATTAGCACAAGCTCTTTGCTATACTCAGCAATGAATCTCCTAACAGTCACAAACTGAACTTTTTACCATCAAACTTCTCTATTTTTATTCGACATCGACTTAGAACCTAACGACATCTTCTCCTCCAACTCTGTTTCTGATTGCATAAAAAAACTAACTCTAAAGGAAACTCTAAAACCGGCTCAAGATACCAGTATATGGTGCCTAAGTTAGCTACTACTCAAACACCCCAGGACCTTATTCCAGGAACAGTCAACAAACAGAATTAAAAAGAAGGAACGGTGATGGCCTTCTCCACTGCAGCAAATAACTTTTATGGAAAACAGAAAATTAACGATAACTTAGAGTTTCTCCTCACCACCTCTCAGATTCACACGATACAATAACCAAAGAATTAGTCTCCTATTCATACAGCTAGGTGCCTTGGAATAAGAGTCCTAAAGGGAATCTAATTCCTAATATCCTAATATAACTAGAAACAATATTTCCTAACATTACGAGAAACTAGATCCCAAGAAAGGTGTAAATCTGATTTTCCTAGAATAAACCTAAAATCAAGCCAATATCTAACAGGAACATTTACTAATGAACTGCCGGTTTGGCAAAGCAGTCTGGGCTCATTGCTCAATTTAGACTGAGAAGTCCACCAGGGGTTTCACTGTTCTTGTTGAGTGGTGTAACTCTTGGTTCAACAATCAGCAGCATGCAACCCATGTGCTACCGCATGTTGGCATATATGGAAAGCCAGATGTGAGAATGTTTTTCAAGGAAAAAAACCAAACCACAAACAAGGGAACAAAGTTGGAAGAAGAGCAAGCAGATGCAGGGCCAAAGGAAAAGAAGATGAAGAAATTTTAGCTGCTTCGACAGCCCAGGCCCTGGAGTGGGTACATCAACTACTTTTGGGAATTAATCTACCTCTGATAAATTCTATCCAAGGAAAGAAGAGACTGACTAGTTGGCAGACCAACTCTAAAGTAGACCTTCTTATTATTGTACGGTTACTCAACCTATAGTTCTTTTAAACTTAGCTGCATTGGGCAGTAAACTCAAAGTCCTCAAATTTGGGATTCCGATTAAAAAAAAAAAAAAACCTTTGTAGTCCACCTGTTTTTCACCTCTGCTCTGTCCTATATAGTTCTTTTCGACATAAGTTAGATGATTAGATAGAATGATAATCAATCTTCTCGGATAATCAATCTTCTCGCTTTTTCAGAAAAGGGTATTATGAAAAGAAAAAAAGAAACTCAGATACTCTATAATTTGACCAGCCGCGCCTGATAAAGTCTACTTGTGGGGCTCAGTTGCCCTTTCTTTCTTTGGTTGAAACTGTTCTTCCAAAGTTATACAGCAGAGTAACAAGTCTATATCGTAAGTTATAACAAGTCTATATCGTAAGTTATACAGCAGAGTAACAAGTCTATATCCTACCTAAGTTCATTCGTACATAAACTTGATTTTTAAAACATCTTCACAAAAGTAAAACAAGTAGGCTCTGGAGGCAATTTACTGATTGAAAAGTGCTACAATTTGTCAAGGAGCAAAATTCATAGATAAGAAGTTGTAGGTACCAACCTTCCATTGTATGCTTCCATGGTGCAGAAGGACCCTGAAAAACATGTGTACCGCCAAAATTAAATCCTCCAAGAAATCACTTAAACGAGAAGTACACAAGCTAATTTAAGTAAGCTGCTAAGCTAACCTCTGGAACTATCTTGTTGAGGAAGGTCTCAGTGTCATGGCGAACATCTGTGTCGTAATTCTCATTTATGGTCAAAGAAGCACTTGTATGTTGCACTGGAAGTAAGAGAAACTATACTCAGCCAACAATTATTGTAATTCAATGCAGAAGCTGAGAAATGGATTTGAAATCAGGCCAACTTACAGAAAAAATTTGCAAGGCCACATTTGAATCCTGACAAGTCTTGTTCACTTTCCTTCACTATCTAATTGATACAAGCCATTAAGTGTAAGGTAAATCAGTCAAAGAGAAAGTAATGTCAATTAAAACTGAAAAGAGAAATATTTTGATCACTGCAAAAATGTTAACTTCCTTAAATTGTAACATGATCTTCTGCGACCAAAATGATCACAGCAGTAACAAAACTGTGGTTGAAAATTCGTCAGCTCAAAACAATTCATGACCCGAAACTAAAAACTGCATAACGACATCTTCTCCATCTATGGGGTTCTGTGAGAGAATTTATGTTCCAAATCTTGCTTGTTCAATTTAAAGTTTTTGATGAATCCCACGTTTCCAATTTTTCAAAGTCTTTGTTTGTCCATTAAACCCTCAATTGTGTGCTTTGTGAAATCATGCATAAAATTCAATATTGATATCCACTAAAACAACAAACGCATAATATCAAAAAATGATCAGTATGATCTTCTGTTACTAGACTGATGAGATGAAAAACCACCAAATTTGTGTAGCTATTGACTATTGAGAATCAGAAACACCATACAAAAAATAAATCAATTTAAAAAAGAAACCCAAAAATGAATCAGATTGTATTCTACCTTGGGTGTGACGAGATGACATCCACGTTTCTGAGCAGGAAGAACAACGGTTTTCTGAGCCCATTTAGGAGTAGCCATGATTTTGGTGTCGCTCGAAGTGTTCTGCTTGTATTGAGATTTTACCCTAATCGGTGTGGAAAGGAACGAGGGTTTTGCAGCGAAGGACAGCGATGAAGTTTGCATTGGTAACACTATTTTGGAGCCCAACAAAAATAGATAATTAGAATAAGGTCCTATGAGAGCCAACAGTAGCACCACTCCTACTGTGAACCCGATTTTTAAGTTCCATTGCATGACCTGGACTGGACTGAGTGTGCTGCTGAGTGTGACCCCCTGATCAGCTTTTGTGGCTGCAATGAGTTCACAAATCTTGCAAGTGGCAACTATGAGACCGAGCCTGAATCAACCTGTTCTGATTGAGTAAACGAATCGGTATGGATCGAACAGATCCGGTTTTGCCCGGGCTCAGTTGATCCATGGACATTCGTGGCTTCCGGTGGATCGTCCTGGATCGTCGATTTGATTCCGATCCGGCGAACCTTGTGCTGGACCGACCTTTATATACTAATAAGGGTTTAAGGATGTAGAAAGAGAGTGTGAAGGCTAACATTTTGAAGGGCTGAACTCCGGCGAGAGAACGAATTTTCTGTGAAATTCCTAAAACCGGTATGATTGCTGTGACCTTTTTCTGTTCTTATTATCATGTTTGCTCTTGATGCTGGTATGTTCATTTCTTGTTTGCAACATTGTATTAGAATAGTATTTAGATTATGTTCTTGGAAATAACAAAGATAGGGTTTTAGGCTTATTTGAAAAGGAATTTAAGTTGAGTTTTTTGTTTGGGGATTTCAATATTAGGGTTAGGGTTTAAGATTTTGGGTTACACGCAGCTGGCCCAGCTGTTTGGCTATAATACTGCCTATACAGCAAGTTTATACGGCTGCAAAATCTATGTGAGCGGAATAACCAGCTCTTGACTGCTAGAGATTATGTAGTTGAGATTGATAGAGCTCTATATTGTTTTATTACATTTGGTGTTATATTAGGTTTGGCTGAAACTGGTTTATCGTCAGTAAGTTACTTTAGGTTCTTATATGTGATTCGATACAAGATCTTGTTTTGATATTTCAGAGTAAGATTGGAAGGTATTGTTGTTTCTTTGAAGCTATTAGACACAACTTATTTAATCTGATTGAAAGGGGTAATTAATACTATATCCTTGTTATATGTTACATAACTTATTTAATCCGATTGAACTTATGTCGATTCTGTTGCTGTTCATATCTCGGAATGTAAAGTTACCCTGCATTCGTTAAGTTGATGTTGTAAATTGAACTTTTAATTTTGTAAGCTTTGAATTGGTTTTGAACGCATGTATCATGATGAGTCTTCTGACATGGTTATTTTTATGCGTCTTGGGACATTTTTCCCTGTTCACCTATAAAAATACAACCTCGTGTAAGCTATCTCTGACACAAGGAGGTGTGGGTGAAAGAAGTCTTATTCCATAGTATCTAAGCTTCTTAACTGACCCAAGTTACCATGTTGAAGGTTGCCTGTTTCTGCTTCATATGACTGGACAGCAGTTATTTAGTTTTTTGTTGCTTTATGCTTTCTAATGGTAGGATCTTTTACTTTAAGTTTTTCCACATGTTTTGTTTCACCTTGTTTGGAAATTGGAAACTTCATCCTAACTGATTCACCAGCCTTCCTGTTACACTTAGTCATGGAATGGATATTACGGTTTCTTTCAAATTGGAGTCTCTGACAGAAGTTGAACACTGCGTTTCCTAATTGGCTAATTGTATATAAATAATCGTACAGAATGTGTTGTGTGATGCAGTGACAGATCTAGTTATGTCACGCAGTTACACTCTTAGCTGCATATCTTGATTATCTTTTTTTCTGTTAGTTTTTTCGGAAGAGATCAATGAATAAGTTGAATAAGTTCTATATAGAATTCTGTTAGTTTTTAGGAAGAGATCAATCAATAAGTTCTGTATAGAAAAGAGATTAATTAGTATACTGCGTATGAAGGGTTAAAAAGACACATCTTTGCATCTATTAAATCTGGGGAATGAGAAGTCACTAGTTATTGTAATGTCTCTGTTAACATGCATATTTTTTCTATTTTACAGGAATAAGTTTTACATGTGATTAAAGTAGATGCATGCTTATAATAAGCTACTTGTTGGATAACTGACCAAATGATAACTGATTAGTCATTCAGCATCATGGTTAACTGCGTAACCACAATATAGCAAGTATTTTCATTTTCCTCACAGGGTACTGATGCAAGTTGTCTATTCTATCATCACTGTAACGCATCTGTATTGCTTCTGGTTTATCTTTTAAAAGCTATGTGACTTATCTATATCCTTGAAAGCGATTAGATTGAGTGGCATCCGTTCTAATTAAGTAAGCGGAGGCACAGCTCATGACCTATACATGTCTTCTATATGAATTTTATGTTACGATGCCGCCTTTATTGAATAAACACCATTACTTACTGCACATTGATTCTATTATTTTGAAGTCCCTCTCTCCCTCCCTCCTTCCCTCCTCTCTCACTCTGTTGTTACATAGATATGGAATTTATTACGTAAGTGCTTGTTTTCTTGGTGATTTAGATTTCCATAAAATGGAGGCTGTTGACGAAGATAAACCAGCAATGGAGGCTGTTGACGAATATAAACCAGCAAATGAATTTCAAAAGGATGTCAAAGACCCACTTCTGGAAATCCCTTCATCAGATTCGAAGGAGCTCTGGCTTATCCAGTGGCCAGATAAACAAGTAAGGGATTTCTTTTAGTTCTCAGTTATTGGTCTATCAATTTGTGTAAGTGTTCAAATTAGTCGTACCATTTTAGTTTAGAATATTTACCTTTATAATGTGTTTTGGGATTTCAGGATCCTGATATTGATGGCCAAGAAATGTCAATTAAGCTGCACCATGATGGACAATTAGCTATCATTCAAAGTTCATCAGGTATAAGTAAATCCTTGTTTGTGAAATATGAATATCATAGAATTAGAGGGTAAGTGTTTTGCTGTTTTCTTTTCCTTCGGCAGTTTTCACAATTGTACTTATTTTATGTATTATGGTAGGAATATCATATGAAGTGGTGAGATATGCATCTCAAGAACCAGATGCAACTGTATTTCTATCCTCTGCATCTGAGGCAATAATTGGTAAGTCTTATATCTCGATTCTGCAGACGATATTGTTTCCGTCTAGGACATAGTTTCCAAGTGTGAATTTTGCTTTTTGAGATTGCAATTGGAACATTTGTACAATATCTTTGTGTGGGCACTAGTTTTTCTTGTATTGCCATATAGCGTGTTTGGGGTGAAGTCAATATTTGCTCACTTTATAAACCTGCCCTCTATACAGGTTTCCAGACCTTATATTGTGCTCCTTGCTCTTTTTGATGCCTCTTTTGTTTAAGATACTTTCACTGGATCTCCAATTATGAAATCATTAAAAAAGATAAACTGGAAGCTCTGTGATTATTGAGAAGGTTATTTAAGTGCATTGTTGTGGCTAAAGTCTTTTATTGCCGCTATTGTTTTTTGCTTAGCATATCATTTGACGTCTTGAAAAATGGTACCCCCATGTTTGATTGTTTAGATGATTGAGTTTGTTGATTTCATGGTGTTGTAATTATTTGGTATTTATGCCATTTATTAACTTTTAAACTGTTAATCGTTTTTTAAGATCATTGCGGTTGGTGTACAAAATTGTTTTGTAAGATAGAATATCTGATGGATAAGCTTAGGTAATAGTCAGTTGGCCTTCAAGATAATTTGATGGATAAGATTCTTTGAAATAATTGTTGAATTCAATGCTTGGTTTATTCAACCTTATTGCTAAGTCAGTATCCGACCATTGTATTTTCTTGTTGCAGCTGGAAAAATTTCACGCCGTGTTTCTTTAGTCCGCTATCCAGAACTCAGCGAGCTTGAAAAAAAAGCTAAAGAAAAAGCTGAAAAGGATAAGGCTGACCGTTTAGCAACTATAGCTGCAGCGAAAGCAAGAGCGACTGCAACTGGATTAACATCAAAATCTGGATTAACATCAAAATCTGGATTAACATCAAAATCAAAATCTAGTGGTGGTAAACGAGGAACTTTAAGCAGAGGTAAACTATCTGCTGGCAGTGCGCCATCATCAAAGCATAGCAAGACAAGACACGTCAGTGAACCAACTAGAACAAATTCTAAGCCGGTTACTGGAAGTGGTGTTACTACAACTTCTTTAGGATCTGGTGGTTCTTCTCATTCAGAGAACTCTAAGAAGAAGAAGAAGAAGATTGACGAAGGAGAGTAAAAAGGAGTTTCAGTATGAAGATTTTGGAAGTCCTTTTCAAGTGAAAATTATGAATATAAACCAAGGCATTTAGGCCTTCTTTATTGTCTATGAATTATTGGTTCTACATTTTGTTTGTTCTGTGTTGTTACATTGAGTAGCACCTATTTAAAAGAAAGAAGAAGGTATTACTGAAATTTAGGGGTGTGCTAGTTTTTCACTCATTGGTAATTGAGAAGATCATAGAGCCATGTACCCATTGGCGCAAGACTAACTTTCCGTTTGCAGGTATTTAACTTTGAATGGTACAGTGGGGACTGGTGTTTGCGAAATCTGTTTGTGATGATTGAATTGCGAGTTGGAGATCTTTACTCAAAAATTAGTGCATTAAGTTAAAAGACTGTTTGAGCATCGTGCCTAGCCAAAAATGGAGGAGAAGTAAGCCACTTTATGATCACCTTCCAGCTCCACTTGGTTCATTCTTATGATGTTCGCCTCCCTCATTAGATAGGTTGCCGGACCAGCATATTCTCTTGAGGTCAGGCGAAATCCATAGGAGCGCAATTTTATGAGCAGATCCTTCACATACTTGCCCTTCTTCTCCTACGATATTCATTCGCCACTTGGAAATTAGTCAGTGACAATCCAGAATGGAATTCAAGCAATTGAATTGAAGCTGCAGGTATTAAGAAAAGATCTTTTTTGTTTGGAAACATACCGAAGTCCTAAAGGTACAGTGGATTAAAGATTTCCTGATGTGTATGAGTATGACTCTTCTAAGGTGCAGTGTCACGTTCTCGAGGGATAAATATAAAATGAGCAGTTGCGATGCTCAACCACACCTAATGACACTCATGTCACGTAAACCTAAACGCCTGCTCTAAGGCCCCTTCCTATGGGACACTCAAAACCAAAATTTTGGCTATTTTGGCCGGCTATGGACCTAGCAACGTCAGATGGAATTAGTATCTATCGATGGAAATTTCATCGACGACATAAATTCCATCGATGTCGATGGAATTTGTGTCGAGGTCGATAGAATTTGTATCGACAGATACTATTTCCATCGATATAGATTCATCCATCCGTTCATGAGTTCGCCTATAAATGAGCAACTTCAACCTCATTCACTCACACCTTCGGCTTTACTTTTCTCCTCCTTCACTTTGAAAATGGTGGGATCTCCTCAATATGAACCACGCTATAGTCATTTTAGGTTCACTAAGGAAGAGGATTTATGCATTTGTAGGAACTATGTGCGGCAAACGATGGAACGTGCCAATCCTATACAGTCGAATATAGGGGGGCGAACTTTATGGGGTGCGATACTAGAAGAATTTTTGAAAGAGCATCCTGGAAACATTAGGAGTCGTACTGAACAGTCATTATCCGGTCGTTTCTGCAAGATCAAGGAAAAGGTTAATACGTTTTTTCTAATAGTAATTCAAAAAAATCGTCTAAGGATCGTTGGCCAAACCAACGACGAAGTCATTAATGCCGCGTTAGAGGAGTGGAGAGTACGCCATAATGGAAAGTCTTTCCGTTATGATGGTTGTTTCAATATCCTTGCGGTGTTGCCAAAATACTCGCCTTTTTTAACGATGGCCGCACACGGTGTACTTTAAATTTAATGTAATGCAACTATTTTTTTAAGGAAAACTTGCATTGATTAGATACCAAAAGATTAAACATTGTTAATTAACTTTTTTCATCCAAGAAGAACAGAAACACTACAAAAAAAAAACCTAACATGTCCGCAAACTACAACTCGGATCCTTATTGAGGAGGAAATCCGGGGCTGAATAGGCCTTGCTGCGCCAATCCCAAAAATTCTTCACCCCTGTCACGCAATTCTTGAGATTCTGAATCAACATCCATGTGGGACTCAGAAGAGCTACCTGGAACTGTAGTTGCATCAGAATCATTCGTCGGACCATAACCCTGATGAGCTACGGGCTGCCATACTGTAGAGTTGGTATTATATCGCTGAAACCCTCCCTCCGTAGGAATATATTCATTTTGCGATGCCTGGCCCTCTTGTTGGGATGGAACCCAGTTCTGGGGCCATGGTCCTTGAGGCAAGCCTGCCACCAAGGACCCTGGTGCACTCACGGGACTTACATCTGATCCACGAAAAGGCATATTAGCATAATTAAAGGGAGCACGGATCGTCGCTGGAGGAGTAGTATGAACATTGGGACTGTTGTTGGAGTTGCGAGTCCTAGCCCCACCGCTACTTGGAACCCTACTCGGGGTGCTTGCGCTCGGACTTCTTCTACTACGAGTGTTATGATTGTGAGCTTGGACAGCAGGGTTAGTGTTCTGAAGTGGAGTGTTTAGATCAAAGTTAAGGATTGAACCTGTCCTCCACTTGTTTATCTCCTCGATGTGCATATGCTGAAATCTACCCACGAAGTTGTGATAATCGTTACATCTTTGCTGAAGCACCTGATATGGCACATTTACCATACTGTATGGTAGACCCTCCCCGGGAAGAGCATTATCCAAAGAGAATGGGACCTGGCCGCCACTACTGGCATCAATCGTTTGAACTTCCCAAGCAAAAGGTGGTAAATCCGTGGAATATGGCTGAGTAGGGTAAAAATATGTTTGTGTAAACGATGATTCGCCTGGAACGGATTGCGAAGGCGGTTGTGAGGGAAGGAAATTACCACCAAGTGGAAGTATACCTATTGCTGGGAGGTCAGACCCACCGTAATTTTCCGGCTCTGTCAATATAGTTGTATCGGCAACCTTTCTAAACCATTGAATGTATTCTTCATACGTTCCTTCTTGAATCAGCTTAGACGTATCATTCTGAGATGTCTCCCACTCCCCCAAAGAATCTCTCACCCGTTCATAATCGGCCTTCGAAATTATGCCGTCATCGAATGGGTTGATTGCTTTTACTAAGTTCCCAGTATGCTGATATACGAGTCGCTCTCCATAGTACCAAACACCCTCTTTTGATATAGGGCTATACAATACACACCTGGTCAAGCTCTTGTTGTACATCTCGGTGAGATTTGGATCAGTCCCCCACTCCTCCCACATATTGTACGACCAGCCCTTGTAATTAGAAGTGGTCCGTTGGGCTCCTTGCATCCGGCCAACACACCTGCTTGTGGTTCCATCTGTTAGTTGTCTGGGCGCCCAATTTCCTTGTGCGAACATTTTCATAATTGGAAATTGACGCTGTGTTTGCGCCAAAGTGGGATGGTTCACTTTAAAATGAATGTACCACCAGAACTGCGAACATAAAATAAATTACATTATATTTGCAGGTAAAGAATAATACATTTGATGAATAGCAGTTGAGGCTTTCTTACCTCTAAGATGTGATGATACGCATCGAAGCTAAAGGATGATCCGGAGGAGACATCTCTCAGGTTCCTGTGTATCTCCGCTAAAATTGGAGTTCCCCAATCATACTTATGTGCAATTTCCAGGTTTTCCAAAGTCTCCAGAAAACCATAGGGTGCCATCGAACTAGCATTGGGGAAAAAACTATAGGATAGAATCCACAATACAAATACTCTTTCGATCTCATCCTGCTCGTGTTCAGGATTATCTACTTCACCGTTTTTGTAAATTGCACAATAATTTACCAAAAATTTTCTCAAATCTGCAACACTCAAACCCTCACCTCTAACATTAGACCCATATTGTTCGAGTAAAGGAAGTCGTTCGGGCCAGCGAGTATTCCACTTGGGTAAGTTGTATGGAATCTCAGGTCCGTTGCACATGATGCCGGTGATCATGTACAAATCCAGGGGACTGATTCCTACATGCATCATCATATTTAATTATCACATTATGTGCATATATATATATATATATAATATTGGCTTGCCCCAATTAAATTTCTAATTAAAAAACTTACCCGCCTCAAAGTCTGGAAAGAAAAATGTATTTGAATTTCTCCAGTACCGCTCGATTAACGACCTTTGTATACTTTTTTTCTCATTGTGAGTGTCGATGTAATAAAACTCTTTCCATGGGTACCGTTTTACGCGTTCTTTAACCGAAGGTGGAAGTTTATCGTACATGCCCTTCACTAATCCGGTGCCTATACGTATTGTAATATTTTGTAATTAAAATGGGCGTATCAAATTATAACCAATAACAGTAGGCCAAAAAATAAAAACTTACCGCCTCTGTAGAAAATTGTGTTATTATTCCTTGATAAATGCCCCTGTATAAGACTAACACTGCAGAGTTTTCTTACATGCGCCCACTCGTAATCTTTATCTTGTGTCCAGGAGATATTGGTGGGCTGCTCGATTTGCTCTTCGGGCTCAACAAATTCTTCTTCAACTGGTTTTTTTCTGGTTTCCCTTTTCTTTTTTTGGTTCCCAATCGCATCCTTAATTGATTTTGTAACTCGCTTCATGATGGACTAAAACTTGTTAGAAGAAAAAAAAAATTGCAGAACTATTTTGGAGAGAAGAGAACAGAAGGAAGTCGGGTGGAGAAGATGAGTTTCATCGCCTCTAAATCCTTCAATTTATAGTCGATAGAAATAGTGTCGACACAGATAGGAAAAGTGTCGACATCGACACAAATTGCATCGACGACACAAATTTCATCTGTCGATGAAAATAGTGTCGACATCGATACAATTTGTATCGATCGACGCTTTTTGTGTCGACACCACTGCCCAAAAAAACTTTTGCTAGGCCACGTGGGATTGCAAATACATGCATTTGCCAGGTTCCACTGGAACCGGCCTAACAATTTTAACTTACTCTGCTGTTTTTTGTTTCTTAAAGAATTTTTTAAAGTAAAAGAAAGAAAGATGGACAAGAACAAAAGTAAAAAGGAAGAACTGTTTCCTACAAATAGCAGATAACAACAGATTTGGAAAGGAAAGCTTCAGTGCAATCTCCAAGAGAAGAACGAAAGCTGTGTCACTCTACATATCTCAGTTTCATTGTCGAGTAACGCTTAAAGTTTGACACTTGAAAAAGAGTACTTAAACTAACTTATTTACTGCTTTCACAATTTCCCAAGAGTAAATAATTCAGGCTTTACAAATCCAAAATGAAAAGAACCATTCTAATACTCGGGGAAGTATTTTCGTTCCGATACGTTCCGACTAGTTCATTGATTTGGGGCTATGAATTTTAGAGTTTATTTTTTTATTTTTTTATTTTTTTTGATCTGAAGCGGAAAAAAATCATTGAAAAGCACATAAGCCGTATGTAAGCAAATACAATTTAAAGCTAGCACAAAAACTCTAATACAAACAGTAGCATAACAAAATCTCTCCAAAAAAAAATAGCACACAAGAGAAAACTAAAGTTATAAAAGCTTTAGAGAACAAAGAGAAATATTGCTACTTGAAGCTTGCGAACCAAACCAAGAATACCAACCACTTCAATGCATCTCGTCAACATCCTTTACATTTAAACCCTTGTGATTTTTCTCAAGATCATAAAACATCTTTGACGATTTTCCTCCGAAGATGGAAAACTTAAGCCCCAATCAGAACCAAAATTTAAGAGCTTGTTTGTCGAAATCTCATTATGAGATGCAAGAGATTTGGAACACTCAAAGTACCAATTGGGAAAAGACCCGTCATTTCAGATTTTAGGCTCATTTTTTTTAATGCTAATCTCCGAGTCTTCCACAATCAACTCTGAAGTAGCAACCCCCTCCTCCTCTTCAAGACAAAAGAATCCACTCTGGTTTTCAAAACCAGGTGGAATGGAGGGATCAATGGAAGCGAGCTTGCTCCTTCAATAACTTGTTGTACACATCCTCAATATCCAATTTCTTACCTATTTAAATCTCATTAACTGTTAAAGTTTCTTTCTTATTGTTAGACCTTTTTTTTTATTATTAACAAGCTTGCTAGACACAATAGTATCATCCATCTTACTTGATCCAACACTGGGATCAGTAACTGCCACTAAGCGCTCATATGTTCTACTTTCAATAAAATGAACTTCATTAGCTACACCACTCTCTTTAGCTGGCTATAAGACTCCTTCAACAACCTTGGACACTTCTTGCAGATTAGGTTGTAATTCAGTGGAAGAGGGGGAAGTGATTACCTCCAAATTCTTAATTCCATTGTCTTGCCCTTGATTCTCGATCACCTTTTCAACTCCACCCGAAAATCCCTTGTTCTTTTTAGGAACTCTTATTCTCTTCACCTTAGGACATTGAGCATTAAAAAGACCAAAAGAAGCACAAGACAAACATCTAGGCCAAGAGTATTCTACAACGACTTCAAAATCTTTTCCATCAAAAGAGACAAGAATGAAATTAGGATGATCGGAATCTGCCGCAATTTCTACACATACCCTTGCAAAGCTCATTCTGGTTCTAGTTAAAATATGTTTATCAGTTAAAAGAGGGACACCAAGAACTAGCAATCATACTAATTCCTTTAACATTCCATGAAGGAAAAGGAATGTTTCTCAAATTCATCTAAGTAGGAATTATCCTCATATCCTGAATTAAATGATTAACAAAAAAGAAAAAGGAGTCTCCTTGTATGGTCATTCGAAACTTATCTTTGCGGTTCCTAACTTTCTTCAAACCATCCTCAACAAAAGAAAAAAAATAATGAGGACCCACAAAGTATCCTACAAGAAATTTTTCACAATATCTAATTTCAATCTTTAACATCAGAAAAAGTAATGACAGATTTTCTCTTACCATTCAAGGTTGGGGTTAGT
The DNA here is from genome assembly GCA_023529015.1 of Papaver nudicaule. NCBI lineage: Eukaryota > Viridiplantae > Streptophyta > Magnoliopsida > Ranunculales > Papaveraceae > Papaver > Papaver nudicaule. The sequence goes on from JAJJMA010041752.1 coordinate 19,953, forward strand.
GGATGGTATTGGTGGATCGGAGTTGGCGTGTCGGGTATCTCGGGTCTGTTTGGTGTAGATGGGCCTGGATTAGTTTTATCGCTGTTGTTTGAATAAAATTTTCTTCATTTGGTAGATGAATTTTATG
>JAJJMA010041769.1:0-18200 GCA_023529015.1 Papaver nudicaule
GAGAAAAGAAAACCATAAGCTACTTTCCTGGTAATAGAAAATCCAAGGAGACAGCATATTACTGACCTTCATTTGAAGTTTGCTAACAGCATCAATCATCGGTTCACCTTCAACCTCTGTCGTTTTAAATTTTGACATATCAAATGTATTCCAAAAGTGCAAGTAACTCCTTTGGATATCGCATATTTCATTACCCTCCTCAGGTCCATAAATGTTAAGGGGTATAATAACACATCCCTGATCAGTATTGCACGAAGTACCGTTTACATAACTGGGGTGAACAGTCTCTGAATTGACTAACTCACAATTTGGGTTATCTAGGGAAAGGACTCGAAATATGTCTTCTCTGCAATAGGTCACATCCATATCTATAATTATACCACTGGGGCAGGAAAATTTCGGGCGATGATTTCCTGAGAACAAAGTCACCAAAGGATCCCCAATTGCTCTAAGTGCTTCGCCAACGACATCTGATAGTACGGTTTTCCTACCTTTGTCAAGGACCTCGTAAAACCTCTGTGGAAATAGGGAAGTTACTTCATCACTTCTCATTATCTTGTGAACCAAAGGAAAGAATACACCGTAGTTCATAGTCAATAAAGTAGTCAAGATAAATGCCCTCAATACTATTGTACGATAGTACTTCTTGGCAGAAGAATCAGTCTTCTCAAGCCAATCCAAAACAGCCTTCCTATTCAGAACAATTTGAAGCACTGCCTCTGAAATAAAACTGAAGGAGCTTGCCACAAATTTATCCAAATCAGCTCTTTGCATGGTGTTCGAGTTCCAATTCCAGTTCTCTTTCGAGAGCATCTCAATCAGAGAAGATTTTGTAACGGAAGCACATGTATCCTTTCTGCATGATACCAAAAACTGGAGGTGTTCAAGAAGATACATAAAGCAGTTTAGTGAGATATAATGAGACTCTTTCCTCCTTTTGGCATAGAATGTGTGTTGTAATGCATTTCTAAAATTCTTCGCAAAAGATAATGTAATCAATCCTGAACGCATGTACTCTTTGAGATCCTTAAGGAATAACTCCCATTCCGGGATGTGAACACAACGCTTTTCAATCTCCCGATACAATTCATCAGTTAGATCCACAGGCATGAATACCAACATCACCACTCTCCAAAACTGCCCATGTTTTAACTTTCCCGTGGAGCTGACATTTTCGATAATAATTTCTTTAATTAGATTCTTGGAAAGCTCAGTTTTTCTAAGATCTATCATACTTTCCACCATCAACATTTTTGGATCTGCTGGCCACAAAATCTCGAAGAAGTGACCCATAGAAAAAATTAAGTACTTCTGGAGTGTCCTAAGAAATTTCTTATTCAGCATCTTAGAGTCCATAAGCCATTTTGTGACTTCAAACATGTGAAGAATAGCTGTTCCTTGGCGAAACAATGAGAAAGAACCCTTAACAGCAAATTTATGGAATTTTTCCAGCTTCTCCAATACTTCCATACCAACACGGCATACTTCAGACACCCAATAAGTTTGAGAAGCAGATACAAATTGGTGAATATCCATGCAAACCAAGTCCCCGTAACATTGAAGGGACGTATCGCCTGCACTCTTTCTCCAATGCGCATCAGCGTTCAGCAGAATGTAGATGAAACTGTTATTTTGTTCCTGCTTGCACACACCCAAGTAACCCAAACAAAACTCCTCGTAGCCATTGTACTCATTTTCCTGCATTGTCCCAATTGAACTGAGATATTTTAATATGTTCATTATGTGCTCCTTCCATAAATTCCAAAAGTAAATTAATGTTCCAATGGACACCTTGTTCTGGGAAATTGAGTTTTCTGCATGCTTCTTCAGATTCAAAACCACATTGTCTTCCCATTCATATTTAGCGAGCCCTAAATCAAGATGGGAATCAAGAATTTTCCAGGAACAAATAATCTCAGCTCTGGGATTTTCTAGTCCATCTGACAAACTTAAAAAATCTCTCATTTGTGATAAGCTACTGTCTTTGCTTGTTAACAAGTTTGCCTCCAAACAAATGAACTCGTAGAAGAGACTTTCTTCATTCTCTGCCATCAACTTCGCTTTTGTCAAGAGTTCTTCTTTGTTGGAAAACCTCTTTAAGGGCCAACCTTTACTCCCATCTGTCCAAAGAGAGTTGCCAAGAACATAGAGTAGAATGAGATGTGATGCGTCTTTATAGAGCCCAGCCTTTTCTAGCATATCAGCCTTGGAAAGGAGATCTCCTTTAAGTTCATCAAGATAACCCCGAGACCTCAAGAATATGCGTCTTAAGTCCATCGAATTGAAGGCCTGAACAAATTTCATCATGTTCTTGGTATCCTTCAATTCGTGGAAGTGAATCGCAGCTCTCTCAAGAAACTGCTGTTTCATTTCTTTCAATTCTTGATGCTTGACTATATTGGCATCTGTATCTGCTCTTTCTTTCCATATTTCTATGCATCGAAAACCAATTTCAAAGAGATTACCAGTGGTACATACCGCCAAGCACTTTGTGTAACAATTAGCCTTGGAATATGCTTCAGCTGCAAGAGACCAACATCCGGCTAGAGAAAAACAGTCACCAGCATCCTCAAGCATCGAGTCACCACATTTCTCCAAAAAAAGCATGCCTGGGAAGTAAAAGTGAATAACCATAAGCCATCAGAAGTATTTACCACATTAAAGAACATGGCCTACCAAAGTGAGAGCCTATCAACCAGAAAGACTGCAATCCAACAGTATACAAAAGCAATTCATATTTCAACAAATACAATAATATGAACGAGGGAATATGTCAAAAAATTTAGATAGAAAACGATATCATGTATACGAAGTCATGTAACATGATTTTTATAAGAAAAAATGATCCAGACATGCTCTTTTATACTCCTTTAGGTCAATATAACATCTGGCAGCCAACTCAGCCTTCCCGATAGTATCATAAATCTCGGCAGCCTCTAATAAAGAACCACGAGCCAGTTCCGAATCTGAACCTCGCATCCGGTCAGCAGAAGCTCTTTGTCCAGCAGCCTTCGCCCATTTCGCTCTGTATGAATCTTGAGCTCTTTCGAAGCATATTGTTGCCATCTCAAAGTTACCCTCGTTGAATAGCTGCACAATCATTAAATATACATGAAAAATCATGACATAAATTGTTCAGACTCTTATACATAAGTACGATGTAAGATCATGTTCAGCCTGTTAGGATGGAGAAATGTAAGCAAACCTTGATCCCACGTGAACTCCAATCTGCTTCACTGCTTGCAACCTGCATTTCTTGTGCAAGAGACTCATCAAGTTCTCTAACCTGAACAAGACATAACTTCTTCCAGCAATCAAATATAGGCTGGGAGATCTCCCCTTTATTCTCGCAGATCCACAATCTCTGCCTAGTACGAGTTACAGCCACGTACAACTGTTTCAGTTCAGAGCAGAGTAATTTGTGTTTGGTCTGACTAAAACATGGAAATGACTTCTGTTCGTTGTGCTCGAGTAACTTGTGTTCCATCATATATTCATATAGAACTCTCCACTGATTCCTTAAAGGAGATGTTCCGAAGTAGTTGTATAATAGGACATCCTGCATAAGTCACCATATTCCAGACGACAAGTAGCAAAAGAGTTAATTGCTTATAAGCAGCCAAGGGATAAATAACGACAAACATGTATTACATAGATTAGAAGGATTCAAATGGAAAACTAGTACCACAACTACTCACCTGAAACTCAAGACCCTTGCACTCTACTATAGTCAAAACAAGTGCTTGCTTTCCTATATATTCAATTATTTCCTTCTTCACAGACTCATCACGTACTAAGATAACCTGTTCTGCTCCGAAGCCAGTCATAATCCTTCCTTTATTTACTTGATTGCCAAAAATTGTTGCAATTACATTTTCATCACTTGCAGATTCAAGCAACACTGGAGCCTCTCCGTATATAAAGCTTGTCTCAGGACTAAGGACGTCAACGGAGAGTGGGAAGAAGTGATACAAAAGATCAAGTACGCTCTGAGACAACTTGAGAACACCAGAGTGGGTACGAAAGTTTTGATTCAGATGGTGAACGTCTGATATAGATGATTGATCCTTCTCTTTTAATTTACCCTTGTCATAACTTCCACATTCTGAAAGGAATTCCTTGTAAAACAAAGATCGAATGTCCTGGAATCTGAAATCTATCCCCCTGGCAATAGTTTGAGCAGTATCACCCGAGAAAGCAAACCCTTCCATAAAATTTTGGCACAAATACTTAAAAAGACTAATTTGTCTCATGGTCAGATCCTGGACCTCGTCTATATAAACGAAATCAATGTCTTCACCGTGATAGCTTCCTTTTCTCAGTCGACAGTGAAGGTCAATGACTAAATCAGCCAAATCAAATTCACCGTTCACTAATTTCTTCTTCTCATAATCAAGAAAAATATCATAAACCATGTTCCGTTGCTCCTTACTTATGCTGGACACTCGTCCCTCAGAAAGTAACACATAATCCTCCCTGATGAGTAGAAAATCAGGCACCCTGCCAGAAACTATCCCACCTTTTATATGAGATATTATTTCAATAAAAACTGTCAATGGATCCAGCTTCTTGGTCAAACGGCCATTGAAATGGGACCAATAAGATGAACTGAACCGCTCATAATCCACCTCCTTCGTTCTGATAAAAGCATTTAAGGCAAATGTCTTGGAGACTCCATTGTGACCCAGCGAGAGTTCCCTTATTTCATTGAATCGATCAAAGTATGAATTCTCCATACTCCCGTCAAGCATCATCAAGAATTTATGAAAAGTGATGACTAACGGATAGCTTTCCAGTGGAATATTTATAAAATTATCAGGGGTATCCCTCGATTCAGTTGTATCATACATATCAACTAAACTCGGTATCTCCTTTCCACTGTGTATAAAACTGCAAAACAAAACAAAGTCAAATTAAATCTTACATATAGACTGAAGTGGGTATTGCTGATGCAATTGCATGAACAACTAGAATATGAGAATGTTTTAGCCAGCATCTTTGGGATGCAGCACTACATTTTAGGAGAAACATGTTGCAAATAACAGTAGTTACCCACGATGATTTTAAACAAGAGAAAAAGTTCAACTGACGAAGTAAGAATATCAAACTATTTTGTTTACCTTTTCAAGTTAGAAATCTGGTTCTTGACAGCAGAACATAACATTGGGCTGACTGTTAAGAACATTTGACGTAACACGGATCCTTTCTCTCCCGACAGGTTCTTCGTGGGAGAAGACGTATAGGTATTAGTTTCAGCATCGGGAAATCCTTCCGAAGAAAAATAGTATTGCTGCTCCTTTCGAAGCAATTTCATAGTTAAAATAGTTGTCTTCCCTGTTCCAGACCTCCCGAGTATAAAAGTGCTTTTAGGATAGAGGATTACTTCCAATTCTCGATCAGTTACTTCGAAAGGAAAGTCGAATTCTTCGCCATTACTTCCAGAAAGCAAATGATTCACTATACCAGATGATAAAGAGTAGAACTTCATTAGTAACAAACTATCTTTTACTTTTGAGGTTTCAACACAACTCTTTTCATCAAACATCTCAGTACTAGAAGTAGTCGTTGAGTCGCTGCAGCTAGGGTCCTTGAACCGAACAATATCCTCACAAACTTCCCAGGTAACTGGCAATTCTAGATCCCTACATAGAAAAGTTAAAAGTAATGAAAAAAACACAACACTTGAGTTTCATACTTTCATTTAGCAGAAAGTAGAGCAAACACATTGAAAGTAAGAACACATACAATTCAGTTTGCTTCAGCTTGCAGTAGTCTATGAATTCACTGGTGTACAACCTAAAGATGCCATCCAGACGCGTAAGTAGTTTCGGAATATCCTCTACAGGTAAGAGATCCCATATTTTCAGCACCTGGGTATAGCTTGAATATTTGGCAATATCAACTGTAGAGATAACATATAGACGTCCGACCTTGAACTGTTTCACAAGTTGCAAGGAGCTTCCACAAAGGGAGTCTACCTTGATATTTTTTGGTCGCCAGCCACTAGAAAGCCTAAGCAATAAATTGATAACGCACTTCTGAGTTTGAGGTGACTTCAGTTTCCCAAATGACTTCCTAAAGTTATCACTAAATAGAACCTGCAACATTCAGAAAACGAAAAGACAAACATAAGACGGATAAGTATTACATACACTTGCATAACAAAACTAAACTCCATTTGTCCAACTCCTACATTGAGCACAATGTAAGGCAGCAGAAAGTATAAGCAATTTACCTTCCACCTCGCACTCTTGAAAAGTATGCTATCTCCATTAAGTAAATCATCCAACTGACCGAATTCCTTCTTCGCCTCTAACAATACTTTTGCTAGCTCTTTGTCTTCATTAGCATTAAAAAAACAATTTCGGTCCTTTGCATCCTGGACTAACATTTCCCAGCAAGATCCGCTATTAGACAAAGCTTTATCATTCCCCAAAATCCAAAGGCAGTGCCTGCAAGGAAATATGATGGCTAAGCAGGTACAATAACACCAAAAAAAAAAAAAATAGACATGTAGAACATTGTAAGGTAAGATTCTTATTCAAATCATACAGATTTTTACAACTAAAAAAAATACATAAGCAGTCATACCTGGCCCTAGTCAAAGCAACATTACAGTGCTCGGGATTGGATAGGGAGCCAATTGACCCACCACTATCAGATCTGACAGTAGAAATAATTATGATGTCTTCTTCGCTGCCTTGGAAACCTTCAACAGGCATCACTCTCAGAGCAAAATTTTTGAGCTTCTCATATTTTCGTCCAATCTTCTCCTGTATGGCAGCAACTTGAGCAGCATAAGGGGATATAATACCAATTGTCAGCTTCTGTCTTGAGCCAACCCAAGCTGCAAAATTAAGGCCATCTTCAGTTTGAGTGCACCATTATTACACAAAGCAACTAACAAACTTGCAAACTAGCAGTATGCAGATACAAAAACAGAAAGAAATACCTTTAGATAGGTCTTGCAAAATTTTCACAATAACTGCTACTTCCACCATATTTTTGCGGCTTTCTCCAACACTATCTAGTTCCTCCCTTCCATCAGAGATACTTATGAATGAGTAGGGACCAAACACAGATCCTGGAAGATAGTGTCTTTCGTAACCTTTACAAATGACATTTGGAGCATCCAAAATCTGATTTTGGTAAAACTTGGCATTGGGAAAAGAGCTTATTTTAGGATGCATTCTGTATTGCATGTCGAGAAGGTTGTTTGGATGACCCAATGATGTCAATCTTTCATAAAGACTTCTTCCTAAGCCAGCTTTCTCAGAAACCTAAACCAAGAAAGTAAGTTCTGTAAAAAGTGCAACTTTAAATGAAATCAAAGACGACGTTGTGAAGGAAAATATAAGGAACCTAGCACAAGATCAAACATAATTACCTTGCTGCATAACATTGCTGGTAGCTGCCACTCATTACCAAATAAAATAGCATGTTGTATGCCTTCAAATTGCAATGGCATAGCTAATTCACACTCCTTTAACTGAGTGGCTTCGTCAACGACCAACAAGTTCAGCGGCTTAATATCCACCTCATGAAGACTAGATGAACCCGACGCCGTGCAGAAAAAGAAAGACGCAGTTTGGAAACATAAATTCCTAATAAAATTCCGGCTTAAAACATTTGGAAGGTTATGATCGAGATCATTGCTGAGATGCTTTAGAAGATTGATAACCTCACTTCTCATCTCGCACAATGTGTCTGAAGTACACAAAAATTCTTCGCATCCATTGGAATCTTCAGAATGAAAATGTGCAAAGTATCGCTCTAGTTCTGCACTGATCACATCATTCCGGGAGAGAGAAGTTCCAAAAGAGCCGAGCAAATCAAGAAGGTGAACCATTTTCTCAAAATTATGCTGTATAATATGATTTTTGGAAAGATGGGTGCATAAAACATTGATGCATTGTTTGAGTGGTAAAGCTGTAGCCCTGTATCGGTTTCTTGCGAATTTAAGAAAAGAAGTCCGAACCTCGGCAGCAGCTTCATTCACCGCCTTTGCTTCAGCCCCATCTGCTGCATTCTCCTTCAAAAACAAATGATACTCTGATAGACCATTTTCAAAAAAATCCATCATGGATTCGAAACATATTTTCCAACCAGTTTGGGGTGCAAAACATACTGCAAGCTTGTCTACACGATATTCCAACCAAATCTCCTTAAGATAATCACAAGTTTCAAATTCAGCCCTACTACCAATCAGGAGGAGATCTCCCAGTGCACAAAATGACTTGTTCTGTCTTCGGTACATATCGCAAGACTCTTTGACAAGCCTAAGCACGCGAGTGGCCACTTCGGTGAGAGCAATGCTTGTTGGAGCACATGCAAGTGCTCTGTAACCGCTCTTTAAGAGGATATGTAACAAGACACTGAGAGTTTTTGTTTTTCCCGTCCCAGGTAGACCCCAAACAAGTCTAATACTGGACGACTTGTGGCTGCACTGAACAGCAGAAACGGAACTAATCACTGCAGCTGCTTGGGATTTATTAAGGACTGACAATGATTGTGCATCATCTTTATCAGAACAAATGCTGTTACTTTGTGCAGAACAGCTATCACAGATCTCCTCAACCTGCAATAACATAAAAAAATTATACATCACTTCAACTTCAAGTCGGTGGGAATCATCATAAACAGTATTCTCACACGGCCTTACATTTCCATCAACTTTCTGAATGAAACATGAGTGTTTAGGCAAAAAAATCCAAGCGAACCCAGATTAAAAGTACACCACAAATATGTCCATTCATACTCTAGAAAAGTCGATTTAGAATTGATAACCACAAATCTTACCATAGAATTGCTGTCAAGAACTCTTTTGATAATTTCCAAGTTACCAAACTTGTGCAGTGCCGCCCATATGCTAGTGTTTGTCTTTACATTTGTCAGAAACACGGCAAAAAGCGAGTTTTTGTGCTCTTTAACCTCAATGGTCTTTGGTGTTCGGACCTCAAAAGATATAGAGTTGCCATCATCCTTCGATTCGTTCATAACATCTGTGACTAATGCAAAATTCCATATCCTTCTGTATCTTTCCAGATCAGAAGCAATTTCAGGTACTGCATCTGACAAAACAATTAGATCGCAAGGTTTTGGACTATACGGCTCTTTGCCGCTTTCACCATATTGGTTTCTCCAAGAATCAACCTTCAGGTTATATAAGAATGATCCTGCAGGTGTCTTACGTTCCTCCCCCACAAACATTACTTCCCCGTACGGAAGCTGAGATATGACCTCCATCCTGGAACACAGCTCGGCTCGAGTTTCTTCAATCAAAGGTAATGCATAAGACCCAAAATAATGCTGTACTGATCGAAATTGTTCTGGAATCTTTTCCACCTGCCAAGACCACTAACTACGGTTAACTTAGAAATCTAGAACAGTATTTTCTAATGTCAGAATTTACAAATTACAATTACAGATTGATTATTACAATGTCAGAAATCTAGAACAGTATTTTCTAATGTCAGAAATTACAAAATTACAATTACAGATTGATTATTACAATGTCAGAAACCTAGTACAGTATTTTCTAATGTCAGAAATTACAATTACAGATTGATTATTACAATGTCAGAAATCTAGTACAGTATCTTCTAATGGATATGATCCCCTGACATGCTATTGACACTATCCAAAAGAAAACAAGTAAAAGCTAATGTTTTAGGTGAATGAGCTTCTTATTGAGTACTGTACAAAAACAGTTTTTTTCAAGGAAAATCAACTCAAAAAAGATGACCCAATCTCTGTAATACCTTAAAGATTAAGCTAATATAAGTTGAGAGTAATAAGGGAGATTTGCAGAACTGGTTTTTGTAAAGGTCTTGGTTGAAAATGTCTTGAATAGACCATGCAAATACAAAATCGATCAAATCCTTTTCAGGTTTACTACCAGAAGAAGAAGAAGAAGCCATTGATGGATACCTGGCCACTGTCTCTTCAACCTGGACTATTGCTACTGTTCAAAGCAGGAGGGAAAGAAAGAAAGGGAGATGAAACGGAACGGTTGACTGGAAGCGGTATATAAAGCGAGTTGCTCCACCGCAGTTGGGGAAGCGACAAGTGGCATTGAGCGAAAAGAGGCATATCAAACGGGTGGGTCTTTAACGATGGCCAGCCCAAAAACAAATGGTGGTGGGTTTAGGGCTTTAGGCTAATTTAGAACATAAAATCGTTCAAAAAACTTTGGTCACCATTTTTTTTTTTAACCAACAATATCTTTTTGACACAAAAACTCATATCATACAAAAAAAAAAATGATACAAAAACTCTAAGGCTTAGTCTAATGGGAGTTTCATATCCACCAAAAAGTAGCAGGACACATCAGCTAAATTTAGAACCAAGTCTAATGGGGAGTGCTAGATAGCAAGACACATCAGTCTAGCGCTGAATCATATAGCGGTGGGGCGCTAAATGATAAAGCGCCAGATAATCTCAGCCATCAGATCTGGAATATATGTTATTAGCCATCAGATCTAATAAGAATATTTGTTTCGGCGCTATATGATTGAGCGTGAATTCACTTTTTCGCTGCTACATCATTGAGCGTCTATCTAGCTCTTCTACTTCGACTGCTACGTAAATCTGGATCTGGAGGTTGAATTCAGGGAATAGACCACGCTTTTCGTGGAAGTTGAACTCCCATTAGACTTGGCCTAAATAAATGTTAATTAGGTTTTTTTTGTACCAGAACTACCCTTTCCATATAACACATTTAATTCAACCCTACAAAATACAAAATACACCCAACTGTTTAAATTACATTTTTTTATTCAACCTACATAATATTAAATACACCCAATAGTTTAACAAAACCACTACCACCACCAACCACCAATCCACCACCATCATAGTAGAGCAAGATTCTTATGGTAGGCATCGAATAAAGCATCGATAGTTCAAGTAACACTATGGGGGAGTGTCGATTAAAGCTGGATCTTAGACATGGTACTGTGCTCCTGTCGCGGCCACGAAATCAACTCTTCGATTCTCGATCGCCCTCCTCATGACGAGATTTATTTATTAAAGGAGGTGCCCTCAGCTAGCGTAACTCACTTTCCATACCCTTGAATGTAAACGAACTAACTGCTTTAGGGATCCGATCATCCCATTTATCATCCCCGCGATGCCTCTTTGAGGAGGTTTACGAGATTGCATGGTAGTGGGTCCAAATGCCTCTACCAAGTAGCTTCGATGTGAAGTACCCACCGCTAATGGGGTATCTTGTGGGTAGAGGAATGTGCCATGTATGTAGCTCACAGGGCCCTTGTGACTACATCGACCTCATCTCTATGCCTAGTCAAGTAAGTCTTTACATTGCCTAGTCTGGTAGGTCTTACTTTTGATTATTAATTTGCCTAGTCAAGTAGGATTTTCCCAGTCCGGTGGGATTTTGTAAACCTGGTGATCAGCGCGTTTTTTTTATTAATATTCCTATTCAAGTAGGATTTTGCCCATTCTGGTGGGATATAAATAATGCATCGAGGTATAACAGTTCAAGCTGTTTTTTTTAAAAAAAAAAATTATTCGATATTACCAGTGGCATCAAAATGCCTCGGCTACATTTGTTTCTAGATAAAATACTTTAAATATTTTCCATGTACTAAGTAAGTGTTGTTGCTTCCCTCGTAATCGAGTAGAATAAACTTTTCATACTCTCTTGCTTGGTCTACAATACAAGGACCTTCCCACGTAGGTTTTAACTTTCATCTTACTCCTCGCTGGTAAGGTGGGACTTGCCTTAATACCCTTACACCTGGTAGAAATGTTCTTTTGATGATTCGTCTATCTGGCTCTTGTTGTCGATATGATGTTGTTTTACGTGTTATCGAGGTATTTTCTTGTTCCTGATTTCTTCAATTTATTACTTCGATGTTGTTTCGAATATATGCGTTTCCCTTTGTAATTACCATGAAAATATCTTCGTGCCTTCCTTCGAACTTCTTATTTCTTTCCTCCTCCTGAGAAGCCTCTATCTTCGATGGTGTTATCAATCTTATTTCTTCGATAAGGCTGCAAGTCTTTAATTGTTATTTGTTCGAATTCGTTGCCATCTCCATTTCTACATCGGAGATGAACTCTTTTATGTCAGTCTCAGTAACTTTTTGTTGTTTGCTTAGTCCTTCTTGAATTTGCTTCCAAACCTTCTTTTTGACGGATGTCTACTTCGTTACAGAAATGTGCCTCGGATGAATCTCCCATGATCTCAGCGATACCATATGGTGTTGGAAATCGAATGCGGCGATGAAGGGTCGAAGCCACACCCATAAGACCGTTTAACCATGGTCTTCCCATAATAGTTGTGTAGGGCGAATCAATATCGACTACAAAAAATGAAGTAAGGAGCTTCAGTTCTCCTACATACACATTCAGAGGCAGCTCTCCCCTAGGCAGTGATGGCTTTCCATTAACCCATAAATATTGTAAGTCGAGGGTACCAGCGCTGCTTCCCTTCCGAACATTTGATCGTGCGTTTTTCCAAAAAAAATATCCACGGAGATGCCTAGGTCAACGAGAACCCTAGGCATTGGTACCAATGTTCAAGGTTATCACTAAAGGATCATTATGTGCTTTACCACCATCTAGGATGTCCTCAGCAAAGAAGAACACCGACTTTTTCTGTCATTCCTCCAATGGTTTCTTTATAGCCACGCTCATTATTTCTCTGCCCTCCTGGTCTCGCTTGTGAATTCTGTCAGTAATGCTATTGTGAAAGATGTATTCAGTAATTTCGGAATGCACTATCGAGTTACAGTCATCGAATATAGGAATGTTTTGATCGATTTTAATTTCATATGCCTGATGCTTTTTGGCTTCAAGCGGTTGTTGATGTACTGATGGGTTTGGCAATCCAAGAAGGTAAGTGAATTTTCCCTTTGATATGTGATAGTGAACCTGATCATGTGCATTGACGCACTATTCTGTAGGATGACCATAGAATTTGTGAAACTCGTAGAAATCTCTTGAATTCCTTCCTCCTGACGGCTGATTCCCTCTGCTTCTTGGGTAGCGAATCTCATTTGTTGATTCAGATTCCTCTATGCATCTTAAAGCTACTTCCAATAACACACTTAGCTTTGGGAGCTTTCTGTCTTGGAATGGAGGAAACCCTGGCCTTCGCTCACCGAACCTTCTGTTTTGGTAACTTCTTCCTGCGTATCCTCGACGAGAATCATTATTTTTGCTTTCGTTGTAATCCCCATTACCATATCTTTGATTGTCATGATATCCTCCATATCTAAACTTTTCTTTGTTGTCGTATAGACCTTCGTTGTTTTGTCTTTCTCTTTTTGCTGAATCCGATGCCTGATTGGCAGTTGATTGGCTTTCATGCTTCGATCCAAATAACACCTTCTTGAAAGGTTCCACGTATCGTTTGATTTCTTCTTGTTCTTCCAGTGAAAGGTTATTAATCGAATGTATTTGCTTTGTTAAGATGTCCTTCCCTGAGCTGCTTGTTCTTTGATTTCTTCTAGTAAGATGTGTTTTCGTTGATACTTTCTTTGTTCTTGTAGTGTTTCTATGTTCTTTGGGAATATCTTGGCGTATAACGAATGGTCTTTATCCAGTGCGTTTAGGAATGCTTGCACTTTATCTTTTTCAGTTGCACCATTGCCTACTTCGACGCATTGTGTCGTCCATTGATCTATGAGGATCTTGTTTGACTCCTTTGGTCTTACTCTATACTAAATAGTTTCTCTACCCCTGGCTTCGAAGAGTTGTTATAGATAAAATGTAGCAAGAAAGCCCTTGATAGGTCTCCAAAAGAAAATATCGTGCATGCGGGCAAATTATCATACGAAGATAGCGCTTCGCCTTTCAAACTGGATGGAAATACTTGCATAGGACTTCATCTTTGTCTTCCCATGCCAAGAATAACCTTTTGTACATTTTGATGTGGTAAGTTGCATCTCCGTTACCATCGAAGATGGGGTTGAGAACTGGTATTGTGCACTTGACTGGAATTGGTTTACTGAGGAGTTCGAAACTGAGGGGCGATCGATGTTCTTCACTGATTGCTTCTTTTAATTTTAGGTTTACTGATGGTATTATTTTTCTATCGAGCAGTTCAGTTCGCATTGCTTTGATTTCGTCCATCATAACTTTTTGCATAGCAGCGGTTTCCGTATCTCTCCTTACTTGTTTATTTTCATATACCAAGTGTATGTTGTTTCTCATTGAATGTATGCTGGGTTCGGGACGATGATTCGATGTGTTTCCTTTCTGAGTAGACTGGTTTTTGGTATGCGAGCTTGCCTTTGGATGAGGGTTGCTTCTCGATGGTGAACGACTTCTTGACTACGAACTTTCGCTTGGACGAGAGTTTCCTTCACTATTTATGCCTTTGTAATTCGATGGTTATTTTTCGGTAGCTTTCTTTTTAGCTTCAAGCAACTTTAGTTAAGTTTCTTATTTTTCCTTATGAGTGCTTTAAATTTTTCTTCTCTTTTCGTTTGTTCCTCTGTTGGTTGATCTACCTGTTGCACGCTGTCTGACTTGTTTCTTATTGTTGCTTCCATGGTCTTGTCAGTTTACTTATTTTGGTAGCATTTTCCCTCTGGTCCCAACTCCTCGATAGATACATGATTTTATTCCCTATGTTCCTTGTGTTGAACTGTGCTTGCCGCTATTTCTGGCGAAATTCCTTTGCTAACAGACTGCCTTGTGTTGTGCCTCGATGAACCCACTCCTTGCCTCGGTATCTGATTAGATTTCGATGCCATGGTTTTTGACAATGACCTGAAAAGTAACAAACCCGTGAGGTCCAGGGCGGCGGCTTCTGTGTAATATGGGTCTGACATATATGCTAGTGGTTATAACCCATTCTGACAAGCGAAATTTCAGGGTACTTGTGTGCATTGTACTATCCAATTAAGTTTCTATAACTTCTGACGGGATGAGTTTGGTGTCGGCTGCACTCTATTTATGACTACTTGGCATGCCGTAAAAAATTCACCCATGTTTGCAAAAAAAATTGGTAGCGTTCTAAAGTTGCATACATCTGTGAGTTTAATGGACTGAAAATTTGCAGTAAAATTCTAGACTTAAGTGTGATTTCGGTTAAGTTCATTATTAGCAATAGAAACACCATCATGATGTAATCCATCTTTCTTCGCTTCTGGAGTTTGCTTTGCCATTTTAATAACACATCCAACAAAAATCCCATTGTTAATTTTTCGTAGATGATGCCTAGTCGATGGATTTGAAAATGTGAAGTCTTAATGTATCGAAGGAAAAACAAAGGAAAAACCGACCAGACACAAAAAAGTGGGGCGCTGCTAATTCATGTGTGTGGTGGGGCCCACACTTCCCACCATGTCTCAAAATCTGTTTTGCCTTTGTATCCTTCTCAGTATGCTTAAAAGGTCTAATTGAAAATGTCATAGCTGTCTAAATCAACCCATAAAACTAGCCATTTTAAGATTCATCCACTTCAGCAATCAAGCATACGCTAAAAACTCTAAGTTTTAAAAGTCCCCACGTCGTCCGATGAGGGTATCATCGCTTCCTATTGGTCGAAAAAGGGTTTTTTTCTAGAGGTGAATTCTAGGAGGGATATTTGACAATTGTCTATTGTTTCATATAAAATTACACTTCGTTTACACCTCTTCAAAATCTCACTCACATTGGTGTGTACACCTACTTTAGCTAATTAAGTTTTGGACCAATAAATATTTGTCAAGTATGTCCTAAACTAACTCCGTTAAACAAAATGGTTACCTACTTCAAAATTTGGGAATGCCGAACCCTTGTTTGGTCTTTCTACTCCCATCCGCTCAAGCAGAAACCTAAGCTATAGTTTTGATGGAATAGCACGTAATATTCTTATTACAGTATGTAAATGGAGTTGACGTTGGAGTATACAATATCAATTTTAGTATGTATTGGAGTTGTTGTTGGAGTATACAATATCAATTTTAAATGGCTAATGACTATTTCGTTAGTGGTTATATGTAAAGGAATTAATTATTGTTCGAATTTGAGATGTCACGTTTATATCAAGATTGCTAATGGGGGGACGGATTTTGTCCCCCCCCCCCCCTCACTGTTCACGTGTAATTTTTTTTGTCTTATCTGTGAACAGTGAGGGGGGACAAAATCCGTCCCCCCCTTAGCAGCGATGGTTTATATGGTCTCATATTTTTAAGGATAATTCCTTCACTTTCTGGAAAAGAATACCACCTCCACCTGATATACATACAGTTTTAACTCTTGGGTTTTTATTTTCAAGTATGGTCTTATGAATATGTTATGTTCTCACATAACAAATCAACAATCAGTAGAAAGTAACCTCTTGAATCACAAGGATTCAAGCCTAATTTCTAAGCTACAAGAGCAAAGAACCTGAAAAGAACAAATGTTCTGTATTTTGATTAAAATTGGATTAGTTTCTCATTACAGACTTGGGGCTTATAAAGCCAGACAACCTTATCCACACAAATGATAACCACACCCACAAATAGGCTAAACAATGCCCAAGCACAAATAATAATAAAAACATATATAATAATAGATAAGGGCACCCCTCTCCTATATGGGGTACATGACATACCACTCTCCTTGAAAACATCCTTGTCCTCAAGGATGAGAGCTAAATGAAGCTTCAATGGAGAGTTGACGCCTGCTGCACATGGAGAAGCATGAAGAAGCCAGTGATATAGCTCTCTTCTAACTGGTGGGCTATGTTTTCCCCTAGTACACGTGGGAAGCCCAGTATATTTGACTTCCCTGAATACTTTTACAAGGCCCATGCTCAGTTTGATTTTAGGCCCAACAGTTAACACCTTCTCCATTTGCAGAAAACGGTGTCTTTTCTTGGTTGTAGTTCTATCAGCAGACTCGATCAATGATAATAATGTTGTTCCCAGATAAACAGGGGCTATACTGATAATAAGGGGTGTTGCGTAATAAAACTTGGCATAAGTGACAATGGGAATCCTGAGAAGGAGCATTTGGTCACCTTGTTTCGCCTTAGGGTTGTCTCCCTGAATTTCTGATGGGTTGCGAGTCTGAACTGGTGAAGCGGATGCGAGACTGTTGAGGATTTTCTCGTAAGCTGCAACCTTGCCTTGGAAATGTCTGCCTGAACAGCTTACCTTTCTTCTACTCCCTAAGCAAAACAACTTCAACAACCACCTCAAGGAGTGTAATCCCAGAAGGTCAGGTAACACCAGCTTCTGATCCTTGCAAGTAAGCCGTACTATACCCCCCCTCCATGTGTGGAGCTGCTCGTGCCCTGGACAAATCAAGATCACTACAAACTCCAAGTTAACTACAGCAACCAGGTGATCAGTTCTCCTTCCTCTTCTAAATAGAGCCTCGGCACTTGCTGCAACCTCCCAACTCAAGGAGAACAACAACTGCAATACAGCTGCGGTGTGGGGTACATCAGTGTTGAGATTATTCTCTGTTACCCTTGCAAGTTCACAATCTATACAGCCTTGATTCTCCTCCCTTTGGTGTCTCAAACCCCAAACATATATGTAATCCATATGGGAGTATTAAGTGGAGATAATGCGAAGCTCGGGCAACATCCCACCTTCATGTCTTTTTATTTCCAGCTGAAAACCAGAATTTACTTCCCACCTTCTCCTCTGAAACCTGGAAGTATTGTTGGTGTTGCCACCCACTGTTGGTAACACCATAGTTGCAGTTGAACTTATATTTGGCGGCTTGAACTTCCACCTCAGAAAATCCACTAGCTCAAACTTGCTACACCATCTCATCCGTTGATTCATTATGCATGGGTTGCAGTAAGCAAGTTCATGTAGATCGTAACACAAGGGTAGAACATCAAATAAGGTAGAAATGAGATTTACCTTCCTGCCCTCCGCCCCATACAGCATAGATGTAGGCTTAGCACAGTACAAAGAAAAAACCATCTTGGCAAGTCTAGAACAGCCAACAGCAGCTACCACATTCCACCAGTCACATGATAACAGTCTAAACTCCCACTTCAGATGAGCTAGCCATAGAGTAGGAGCATCCGACATTCCATCCCTCTTAAAAATATCCTTGTCCTCAAGGATAAGAAGAGAATGCACAACAAAAGTCCATGAAACTGTAGCAGTTGCCAAGGATTTGGTACTCACATAATTTGGAGTGTCATCACTCTGAAATGGTTTGTTTAGCTCTATTCCCTCAGCTCCAATGGCAGAACACCCATGCACTTCAGAGGTAAGCTTTGCACTCTT
>JAJJMA010041771.1:0-12080 GCA_023529015.1 Papaver nudicaule
GCAAGTACATACGTTAAATAAAAACAATATCATGTACTAGATTGATTTGTGTATAATTATTTTGCAGGCAGATGGTTTTAAAAAAACAGGATGCTATAACATGTTGTGCCCGGGATTTGTCCAAATCCATCCTGAGTACGCTTTTGGAGAACATGTAAAAGTTGGTACTTACGGAGGGGACCAATATGGGCTTGATTTTGGAGTGTATCGGGACCCAGAAAGTGGAAACTGGTGGTTCATCAATCGTGAAAACAATGCGAAGATAGGATATTGGCCAAAGGAGATCTTCACCCATTTGGCAAATAATGCATCTGTGATTGGATATGGAGGGGTTGCAGGAGCAGATCTTGGTAAACCCACGCCGCCAATGGGACATGGGAAATTGCCGGTTATTGATTCTAAGTATACATGTTGTATGCTAAACATGAAAGTTGCTAACAACCGGGGAAATTTTGTGCAATTTGATACATCAAAGGTTCGTTTGAATCATGATTCAAAAACTAGTTGTTATGATCTAATTTTTCCCGGCAGAGATCTTTTCGTTGGAATACTAATGTTTTTCGGAGGCCCTGGCGGTGATTGTCCCTAATTATGACCAGTTGTAATAAAGTATAATGCTTTTAAATAAAACAAGCATACTACCCGGTGCATACGCACCGAGATTGTGTAAAGGGTCTGAAGTGTAAATTTCTATAATAAATGTTGTGTTGCTCTGTAAAATACACTTTGTGTAAAACTGTATTTATATCTGTTAACTCCAGCTCCGATTTATAACTCTATTTATCTCTATTTAGATGAAATGTATCTTGAACTTTCATTTTCCGTTGATAGTGGAGTTTGGGGGATTTGAACGACACATGAAGTATATACAATTGTATATAAACTTATATTCTATAATTTACTAATTCAAATTGTTTGTTGCAAGGAATGTTACCTGCGTGTGTACCTTCAGGTGATGTGGTCTTTCACATTGCCACATATAACTACCCATGAGTAAAACCGGTCTTGGTAGTTAAATTCCAACATTTGTACAGTTGGACCTTGGCAGTTGTTATCAGTCGGTGCCACCGCCAATACCTTTCACTGAAGTATTATGTGTCCTTATTTCTGTGGTTTATAGCAGGATATATATATATATGAGGCCTCAACTTGTTTCACGCAATCCTCCTATAGTACAATGACGTACTGGTCCGGGATATTGATTCAAAATGATTGTTTTACATCGGTAATTGAGATTGTTGGTAAGTTTCCACTCCCAAGATCTATTACACAATTCCTGAAATCTTGTTTTTCTTTTGCTGCAGCGGCTATTTTGGATGCTAGTCTCATATTCAGAGTAAGGTGGAATAATGAAAAATGGATGCAATATTCTCCCCTTTTCCTCCAGAAATCACTGGCAACACCCGCTTGAAGATCTCCACTTAACACTGAAGTTTTTCCATCAAATCCTTCAATGTCTTATCCAGTGCTTCGGATGGAATGTTCTTCATCATTGAGAGACCCGTCGATTAGGATAATTATTGCTTTCTCTATTTGAATAAATATATTTTTTGAGTTCTTCATCATTGATCCCCTGCATCTTCATTTTCAGATCAGATAGGATCCACCAGTGTCGGGTCCAAAGTTCTTCTAGATTTGTTATCTCACAAAACAGTAACATTGTGATGCACATTTCGCTTAAGAAAATACCAAATCCCCAATTACATGCTTCCACGCTCTTCCGTTGCATCATATCTTTTTCGTTTAAGAAAAATATCAATTTTATTTGTGTTAAACATTGGTAGTTCTACAAATGATGTTACCAAGCAAAGCAATATTTGGAAACTGTTTATTGTGGGATGTGAATATCTTTTGAACTCTTCAAGTAGTTTCCTTTTTGGGGGGGATACACAGAATTTAACATATTGTATAGAATGTTGGAAACAGACTGGTGACTGTGGATTTGCCAAAAAGATGCGTCTGTAAATATACTTTGGTTGGAGCAGAGAAGGTTGCTTCAAAAAAACAAGTTAAGGTGTCCGTTCATTTTGAAAGGATGTTCTCTTTGAATTTTGGTAGTTAACCTCTAAGTTGCCAACTGGATTTGGAGTAGCCAATGATAAAGCGATGACTGTAAAAGTTATTGCTGACATGGCTTCACCAGGATCAAGAGTGATTGTGGTGCGGACATGTGGCAACTTAGGGGTCTGTTATTATATATAAAATGGTTTTTTTCCTGCTATGTAATATATGTTATAAAAGTTTAAATTAGGTTTCGCTTTGTCTGAAACCTCATAAAGCATCCTAGCTACCACTCTTTTCATCTCATACCATTTTGGTAAATGGTTTAGCAGTTGTAATAAAATCATCACGTGATAAAATTCATCTTGAAACCCTAAAAAATCTTATTCATGGCACTAAACCATATATATCCTACAGCCTACGACTAAGCAACAACCATGTAATATGTGAAAGACAAATCCCAATGTGTTCTCAAGAATATTGTATCCCGATAGTAGTTTAATTACATTACCACCGATTTGCATGGTAAGACTTCTTGACTAACAGGCTTCTCATAAGTAGTTATACTCTTGACATGGTAAGGATGGACGGAAGGATCATCATGTTCATCATTAGTTCTTCAGGTTGAAAAGGTGAAACAACCTTTGCGGAATTAAGGTTGAATTACCAAAGTCTCTTTTTGTACTGATTAAATCACACAAATGGGAAAAAAATACAAGTTACAAAAAGGAAAATGTTAACATATAGTGATTTACACAATATAAATGATAAACAATTATAAATCAGAAATGTAAATCCCACACAAGATTTTGTTAACGAGGAAACTGCAATCCAGCAGAAAAACCTCGGGACCTTGTCCAGACCAAAATGAATACTCTTAAGAATTAATACACCATACACGCCTACTATTAGACTTCGGTCACGATGGCTAAAACACTTGATCCAATTAACGACAATCAAATGCTTTCCTTCAGTATTCCTGCGTCTCCAATTACAAAAGTGATCGCGCACATGTAATCCCTTGAACCTCCAATTCAAGAGTTCCTTCACAGTCCTTCGTGAAGACTATCACTACCCCACCTCCAATCAGACGATTATATTTACTTCTGAGACAATAGATAAATACACTAAGGAACTAAAGCCATAGATCCAATCAAATGGTATTCAACCAGATATCACAACTCAATGTGTGGTGGTTCTATGATACCGAATCAAGCCTATTATGTTTATATTAACAAACTTTTGATTTGAACAAGTTTCTCCTGTCTATGATACTAATCAAATAGACTGCTTGTTCTTGTCCCATATTCAATCAAGTCCTTATAATGGATATAAAGGTGTTCTTGAGGATAATCAGGAAACTTAGCAATAAATAAAAATCCAATTAAAAAACTTGATTCCACTTCTAGAGTCTATCGGTTTGGCACACGAAAACAACGCTTCGCTTACAAATCCAGGTAGATAGAAAATCTAGCTCCGGAAACTCTACAACACACCTTGAGTGTCAATGATATCATAAGAGCATTGACATAGAATAAACAAGGTGATCTATGTAGATATGGAGATGGTTTGATTACTATCAATATGATAGCTCCTAGGCTTCTTAGTCCAGTTGGAAGCCTTTCCAAACTAACTTGTTAACAACGAGTATAAAACTTGAAGAACTCTAGTTGGAATTCTAGCAAAGAGAAATGCTAGAAGAACAAAGCTTGAAGGAGGAAATGCATCTCCTTTTATAGTGTTTCGACTAAGGCATGTTTGGCAAAGGGAAAGTCCAAAACATCAATGAGAATTGAACAAGCATTCAATTCTGCATTAATGACATTTAATGCGGACTTTACTACCTTTGACTTTAAATGCTGAAAACAATAAATGAATACAAGCGGTTTCATTTATTGAAGCACTGAATTACTTGATAGTCTTATGAGAACAGTCCATAGAACCGGTTCTACTTGGCACTCGATTTCTGGGACAAAACCGGTTTCGCCTATGTAACGACCCGTCCCTCTACCGATATTGTACCCACTTAGCCACTTCGGTCATCCGACAGTGTGGGTGTGCTGGTATAAAATCTGCATAGAGACTTTACACCAAACATCCATGAAGTTCATATATTCAAATGATGGTTAAGATTCCTAGCTTGTAGTAATAACGATTACGAGTTTAAATAAACTGTATCAAGATGAATTCATATGCAAATAATCAAAGAAAAGATCTTAATCCTCATTAAATTTGTATTTCTGGCTACATGATACATGGAAAATATGCTTCAAAGACCTAGGGAGATACTAACCTAATCCCTCTCACACGCCTTAGACTACACAAAAATTCCAACCCTTACAAAGGATCCCGAGCTCGCTTTAAATAGGCTATCTCGATAGTGGATTACAACTAATAAGACAATTTACACAATCGTGGTGGTGTCAGAGTTTGTCCAGTAGGTCGGTGATCTTCGGAGCGTCTTCGAACTATCCTTGATGTCCTCGTAGCTTTGTCTTCGAAGTCGCTAGTCGAGGATTACGAACTTCAGAAGCCGAGTCTTTATTCTTCGACTCCTTCTTGGTTGTTTCCCACTTAGCGCACATCTTTCCAAATATTCGATTATGACAACTCACTGGTGTACGTTATCCTCTCGAGTTTGATTCCCAACTTCGTTGTTTCTTCTTTATTACCCCACTCCTTTCTCTTGATCCTGACATGTGTCCAGATGGTATTTTACCCTCTATAGTTTTCCTCTTTCCTTGTTCGAAGATTGATGATATTCAGATAAGGAAACTTCTTGTGTTTCACATTCTCGACACGGGTCCAGTTTTTAATTTCTCCGTCTGACACACGTAGCTTTAAATATGTTTTTCGAAACCGTCGCCCACTCCACCTTTAACCTCTATGCCAGTCTCGGGTTTATCCTATTTAAACCCATATCCTACAAAGGTTCTTAAACTTCTCAAATATCTCGCCGCCGTAATCTTTCTTGATTGCATTCTAAATTATAGTAAGCTTCGTAGATCCTTCTTTATCTGCTACTACTTCTTGCTTCCTGATTCATATTGACTTATTCTTCTTTTGATTTTTGCTGTTGTGTTCAGGGCCTTAAGAAGAATGCTTCTTCTGTAGGATACACTTTTCCCCGAAAGATGATTGATTCTCAACTCAGCTGGGAGGAAAGGGATGAAATTTATGGGTTTAACATAATGGTCCGTTTGGTTGTGGAAATCATGATTCCGAGGAATTTATAATTCTGTGGGATTTAAAATTCAAGGAATCGAGTAAATCCGTGGAGTGTTTGGCAACTCAATAAGAAATCCTCTAGTTTGTACAAATCCCATACTTAAAATCCCATGTGTCATTTGGCACCATTTTAGTTTCCTAGGAAACTTGTAAATAGATAACAAAAATAATAATAATAAATTAATATTAAGCGCTTTTAAATTTAATTTTACGAACAAAATATTATTGTTATTATAAAAAAATATATATATATTAAACATCTTTTTTCAATCTAAGAAAAAAAATTATTTGAAAAAAAAAGTAAATAATCAAAGAAAATTGTAGTAATTATATTACTAACTTATTAATAAAATTTTAAAATACCAAAAATAATTAAAAAAATAAAAAATTAGTTATTATAGTGATAATAATATAAATATTAATAATAATAATTACACAGATTAGGAATGTTAGAATAAAACAAACAAGGTCCGTGAATCCCTCGTTCACTTTCCCAGCAAATCTTAGGGATAGGGGTGGGACTCAGAATGGAGGATTTGGTGGAATTAGAAATCCCGAAGGAAACATGAATCCGAGGAATTCGGGCAAACAAATAGACCAAGGTAATCATAATTCCAGCACATCCCCTGATCTCATGTATCCCACCTTCAAAATCCTGCATCCAAACGCACCATAAATCTTTTCCCTTGTACAAGTTTTGAAAAAGGGGTTAATTTATCTCCTGAACTAATTCTTGAGAATAACTGTGACGGGAGGTGGATTACAGTTTCCGGCGAGCAGTTAGGTGCCGGACTTCCTATTTACCGGTACAATCCGAAGAATCCTTTGTTTTACGAGATTTACTCCAACATTGCCCCTCCTTGTGGCATAATGCAGCTGAATGGTAACTCTATTCGGATAATTAGCGAATGGGTGCCTCGCTCGGAGGGTAGGTCATATTATAACGAGACGCTTCCCGAGGATCCGGAACATCCACTAGTACACAAATGAGCATTTAAGACGGTTTTTTCATGGAGCCATGTGACGGTTTTTGAATCAAGTGGCAATATGACATCCAATAAACACGTCTGGGTGAATGTAGTGTCTGTATTCCCCCTTTATACGACGGTTTTGATTGCTTACAGGATCCTTGGCAAGGATTGAGCTATCAACCGTCGCAACTACTGACCACATTGTCACTCTCCTTTGTGTTTGTCATAGCCAATGTCGAATGGCTGTTGAATTGCAACGTGAAAGCAATTCGATAAATTCTGCAAGTTTCCATTTGCTCAGATATAAACTACGATGTTGAGGGAATCATAAAGGCACGTTGAGCTTGTGTTTGTCATTGTCAGTGTCGATCTACCAGTAGATAGCAACGTCAAGATGTTCGATAATTTCTATGCGTGTCCACTGTTGGAGTTTTCATTTGACACTTACCAACTAGAGATTTCCTTGAGTGTCCATAGACAACTCAATAGCCATACCAGAACAATAACATGTAAGGTGCCAAAATATGGGTAGATTGCCACTTGAAGAAATAATTGTTTTCTCAGTGTGTCGGTTTTCATTCGACACTCTCCAATTCGAGATTATTGTTGGGTGTCCATAGCCGGCATCTGTAGCTACTCTAGGACAAAAATGATGTAAAGTGCCAAAATATGGGTTAGTAGACACTTGAAGAAATCAATTTTTACTCTGCGTGTCCGATGTGGAGGTTTCAGTTCGACACTCAACAATTCTACATACTTGTTGGTGTCCATAACCAGCATCTATAGCCACTCGAGGACAATAAGAGTTGAGTTGCCTAAATATGGTTATATTGCCACGCGATCTATCTTATCTAAGGGTACGTGACAAAAAAAAATGGACGGACATTTGAACCGGGTCAGGGGCCCATGTCCGCGAGCTAATATTTAGGTGCATGAACCAGGCTCAAGCATCCGGGTAAGCCCTCTAGTCCATAAGATCATTTAGAACTTACACAACAACGATGGGCTTAATTTAGGTTACAGCCCAAGATAAATCTGATAAGGCCTAGGATCTATCACAGACGTATTTTGCAGTTGGGCTTAACCTACACATTAACCAGAGTCATCAGACCAATATGAGCGCGTTTGTCATGGAACTCTCATCTTCTGCAATGTTGTATTCTTTTCCGAAGGGGTACATGCATTTGGTTGCGTCCATTGAATGTCTATATAAAGTTCAAGACATTCCCCTATATAACTATGTTGTGATGGAAAAACGCATCTCTTGAAATTCCATTACAGTTTGGTAGAAAATGAGGAGTCTTTTCCCGAAAGGGTACAAGCATCTGCAGTTCTGCACCAATGTATTTGTCTGAATAGACGTGTATATTGGATGTCTATATAAGTTCAATATAGCTACACAATAATCTTAAATATCCTTATCCCATTATTCAACACTAACAACAATGGATAAATTACCAGAGGAATTAACTACAAAGATTTTAGTCCGTCTTCCTACAATAAAGAGTGTTTCTCACAGCAAATTGGTATGCAAACAATGGAAGACCATCCTTGACGGAAAAAAAACTGGTCTACTTATCTCGGCTTCATCAGAGAACTATGGAGGAGATGATGTTATACAACTCTTCTACAAACAACGAGTACGAGAAGAAGACTACTCAACAATGGCGAACAATTTCAAAAATCACCCGGTTAGTGGAAGTAGCAAGTTTGCTTTAAACCCAATAGTTGGATCTTGCAACGGTATTGTGTGTCTATATGATTTTCATGACTACGCACAAGATCCTATATTACTTATGAATCCAGCAACAGGTGAGTCCCTCGTTCTTCCAGAAAGAGACGCGTGGCCACGTAGAGTACCACGGATTTATGGCAGAGATGTAATAGGAGGTTTGGGCTATTGTGAAGTTACCAGTCAGTATAAGGTAATTAGAATTGATGCTGAAGGCTCAGTGGAAATATTCACTCTAGGCGACAAGAGGGGATGGAGGGTCATCACAGAAGTACCGTATGTATTCATGGAATCTGGTTTATATGCAAATGGGTGTATTTTTGGGTTCAATCATTCTGACCACACTTATGGATCTGGAAACAGATTAATATCCTTCGATTTGCATACTGAGGAATTTCAGTTACATACGGAACCCCCATACAGTCAGGTCCCTGAAGAGTTTTATATGGATGATCACCCCAGAAGTTGGAATGATGCTGTTTGGAAGTACTCTCTGCATTTACTGCAAACATAATGACTTTTCCAATGAAATGCTCAGGATTTATTTTTGGATCAAGAAACGTCCCGAGGTCACTTGGGAACGCGAGGCGAGCATTTTGTTGGAAAAGCCAGACATCATATGGCCAGCGTTTAGGCCGTTGGCCTTCGGAAGTCACGAGAACAGCTTATTCAAGAACATCTTGTTATGGGACTGCCATCAATTATCTTTTTACAATACTGAAACTAGAACCTTGAAGGAAGTATGGGGGCCTTGTCCTTGGCAAACACGCAAAGGAATTGTTCCTCACATGATGAGCAATGTCTCATTGAAAGATTTTGGAGGACAATCTGGGGGGCTCATTAATAAAGTACGTTTTTTGAAGGATTAATGCTGCTCTTAATGAAAATTATTATTTCAATATTATTTATGTTCTTATGTATTTCAGTTTGTATTTCTTTCTTTCCAACTGGTCATGGACGTTATTATTATTATTATTATTATTATTTTTATTGTTTACCGGATGTTGCTATTTTCGATTACTATTATAGAATAACATAAAGTTTGATTAACAATTGGTCAGATATCTTTTTTTGATAAACGAATTGATCAGATATCCCTCATATTTAACTTATTGATCAAAAATGAAATAAATAACCATAACCATTAACTACAGACCTGTATCTTCCACATTGCCAGCAACAACAAATTTGAATGTCATCTGGATAGGGGTGTCTCAGCATCCTCAAGTATTTGGTACATTTCTAAACATTCAGTAGCATCCGCTAAAATTCCCATTGGACATTCAGCACTTGTGCATTGTGCATATCATTGTGGTGGGGCAAGGAATTTCTCCGTGCTCAGTCCATACGGTATACTTTGGATCCATTCCCGTCATGTATAAATAGCGTCGTACCTTTGTCACTCTGTGTCTGTAGCGGTTTAAACATTTCCGACATGGACATAAAATAACCGGTCTTCTGTGTGCAGGATCGCATACTCTAGAAATGCCTCGACTCCATCTCGATAGGGCTTTTCCATTCTATTGGTGCCAATCCAAGATTTATCCATTACTCTAGGACCGTTTGTGAAATCACCTATACATTATCAACTACCTGGTCAGATTCGAAAATTGGCATCATCACCCATTTGCAATGAAATAACATAGTTCAAGTTATTTCATTCTTGAGATAATTATTGTACTAAGTTGTGTTTCCTAGTAGGTACATCTATGTTTGAAATTGATTCTCTGTTCATAACATTCCCACTTTTCCATACACCCATGTTTAATTTCAAAATCTCTATTCAGTCCATACAAAATTAGAATAAAATACCAAACCAATATATTTATTTAATTCACTAATGTTGTTAAATGAATTGAAAACTCTTGGAGGAGTCCAGACAGGATTCACGACAGTGAGAGTTACAACCACAAAATTTATAAAATGTGTCAATTGCATTAGGACTTTAGCTTCCAAGCAGGAACTTGACTTGCTCATTGAGTTTCCACTATGAGTCTGTCGAGTATTGAATCCAAGACCACTAGAGTCTCCAAAGGACTTCTGACCAAACAGCATAGCAGAGGATTTTTGAGAACTTCCAGATAATCTTTGAAGATCACGGTATAACAACTCTATTTTACCTTCCTTCAGAGATATGGTTCTAGCGAACTCATCACGAAGTTTTTCAAGTTCATTAGTCTTGTTGGATAAAGTCTTCTCACATAATGCAACTTGATCCTTGAGACATAGATTTTCTGATTTGAGATTATCTAAATCTTCAAGAGATTTTGTAATAGAATCATTTTTATCCACAGAAAGGGTTTCTACTTCAGCAAGTAAGCAAAAAGACTTATCATTATCAGCAACCACAGAAGCTTTATCTTGATCAAAACAACATTCATCTCCCCAATCCAGTTTTGGACTACAATGAGTTGATCCGGATGACAATGTCGTATATGCACTAAGATCGGAAGATATTAGTTTAGCATCAAGATCATTTTGATACTGTCTCAGCTTTTCACATTCGAGAGATAGGTCAAGCAGTTTCTTTTTCTTTTCAGAGAATTCATTTTCGAATAAAGTTTCCAGTGTATCCCATGCCTCTTTAGAGGTTTCACAATAGAGGATATGGGACTGTAAGTTGGTATTGACTGGATCGAAAATAATTTTCAAACAATCAAGGTTTTTCTTTTCTTCTGTCTTTTCCTCGATCGTATAGTTTTGAAAATATTTAACTTCAAGGAGTGATCCTCTTAGTTTTGGTCAAGTATATCCTTCGACAATAGAACACCATATGCCAAAATCTTTAGACATAAGATAAGTTTTCATGGCAGATCTCCACCATAGATTGTTTGTCCCGTCACATCTTGGAGGTTCGTTGACTGAACTGGAATGATTATTCTTATTAATGGTTATTCTTATAGGTTGGATCAAGCCAAACACAGATTGTTAAATCTTAAGGTGTTTGCCTGCTCTGATACCAATTGAATAGACGAGGGTACCGAGTACACCACCAATCTTTTATTTTAGTCCACCTATAAGTCAAACCTTGACCTGTTCCTGTAATCAAGAACTCAAGAACAAGATCTCTTCAGATCTGATTGATTCACACAAGGGAGTCAATACAAGAATCCGAAAGACTATGTCAACCAACCAAGTACGATACTTTAATTGTATATGATGACTCAAATATAATGCGGAAGTAAAGTAAAGTACACACAAGATTTTGTTAACGAGGAAACTACAAACTCGTAGAAAACCCCCGGGACCTAGTCCAGTTTTGAATACTCTTAAGAATTAAGCCGCCAACACACCTACTCTCAGACTTTGGACTAGCTGGTGCAGACAATAAGACCCTAATACGACTATTAGTCACAAAGATTTCCCCTCAGTATTCCTACGCCTCCAACCATAGCAAGGTGGTCACGCACATGTACTCCCCTACGCAAACAAACGTCCTTTACTGTCTTACGCAAGAGTTGTTGCCTCACGGCCCGTCGCGAGAACTATCGCTATCCGTCCTCCAATCGGACGATTACAACCTTATGGACAACAACCAAATAGCGGTAGGTCAAATCGCTAGATGATATTCTTGGTAACTAACAGATATTTTACCGAAGTCTTTTCACACCAAGAGTGAGGTTATTAGGTTTACTTAGGCAATAAACACCTCGAGATATAGATCAAGGTTTCAAAACCTAAACTCCCTAAAGAGCAACCTTGTCGTCCCAGTTGGAATCAAGCAGGTAGCTGTTGCAAGTACGATATGATATGACCTTGAAGAACGATCGATGTACCTGCAAAGAACAAATCCAATAACAACGATCTTGATTCCACTCAATATCTATAGTTTAGGCACACAAACCGAAAGCAGCTTGCTGACAAATCCAGGTTAATAGATAAAGAATATGTTCTAATCACAACGATCTTGAGTGGCCTTATATCAGAAGGGAAGGACCTTAGAATAAACAAGATCGCAAGGTTTGATAGACGTGATAGAATATAACACAAGTACAATACAAAGAAGACTACTAAACATAAACTAGTTTCCCGTAAGAGGTAATTCTAGGCTTCTCGATCCCTAGAGAAGACTTTCACGTAATTCTAGACCGAGTGCAAAAGCTCAAAGGTAACTGAAAAGAAAAGCGACAAACACAAGCTTTCAATTC
>JAJJMA010041775.1:0-14715 GCA_023529015.1 Papaver nudicaule
CTTGTGTTGGCTTCAGAATCCCTTGTACACAATTAGCACAACCAACCTCATAATTTCAATCCACCACCATATCTAACTCCACCTTCATCATGCCACACAACAGCTTCACAACCACACAGCAACTGCCTCCCTGCTGCATTTTCATTCTTCTTGCCAAAATTCCCTTGTAACACTCGCTCAATCTCAATTCAACTGGACCCCAAAACCCTTGTTGTCAGTCCACCAGATTGAGTCCAAGATATGTATTTATAGTAGCATTCATTCGACTCCTAGCCACTGCCAATCAATCCCAACAGACCCTAACCAGAAACATCGCCTTTAGCATCTCTTCCTTGGCTTGCACCCATCTTCATAATCATACCAACTGGCAGCAGAAGTAATCTTTATTTGACACCAGACCCATTGCTACTCGAACTGAAATATATGGAAGAACTGTACTGAAAATGGCCATGTTTCAACGAGATGGCCCTTGTTGAGGATACCCCTTATCGAACTGCTTGGATCGTAATAACCGCATGGCCCCTATTAAACTCAGTATTTTTTATTTTTTTTTAAATTGGGCGGTTCTGTTTTTCACCCATTTTTTTTTAACCCATCTCACTTTTTTATGGGTGGTGTTTTTTCTTCGGTTGTTCTGTTTTTCGCCTTGGCAGTTCTGTTTTTCGCCAATTGAGAGAGTGAGAAATAAGGACTTACCTCCCCCACACTTGAACTCTACATTGTCCTCAATGTAGATTGACTCGTTCAATGGAATTCAAATGCGGTAGATATCCGGTGGGTTGACTCCCACAAAGCGAAATTGAATGGGTTGACCCCATTAAGCACCATCTCCGTCTCTCTGCGAAAAGAACAAAACAAAACAGCAAAATTAGATACAAAAAATGGGTTGCCTCCCATGTAGCACTTGGTTTAACATCATCAGTCTGACTTATTGTCTCTATGACTCCTCCAGAGGGATATCATCACAGTAAGGTTTAACCGATGTTTATACACCTTAAATTCTTTTCCAGTTGACAATAAAAGGTCCTATCCAATGTGATTTCATTCTGCAAGGAAATAAATGTAGGCAAGATTTAAGTAAAAGAACTTTATGTCCAACACTAAAGTGTTTTTCAGAAATTTTGTCACCAGAATTCGCCTTTTTCTTTTCCTTGCAATTATCTGAACTCTTTTGCCTTCTTTTTCTGAAAATTCGTTCAGCTAAATCACCAACCACATTGATGGAGAAACAAGAGTTTACATCACTAGGATGTTTCATCGTCTCGAAAATGTTGAAACGTATTGTTTCTCCGTCAAATTTCATTGTCAACGTTCCCTCATCAACATCAATGACGGTTTTAGCCGTCTTCATGAAAGGTCGTCCCAACAGCAAAGGGATGGCTGAATCTGATAAGTCTTCGTTTATTTCCAAGACACAGAAGTCCGCTGGAAATACCAATTGATTGACATGCACATACACATTCTCAACAACACCTCTAGGGTAAACATTAGTACGGTCAGCCAATTGTAAAACAACACCTGTTTCTTTCAACGGGCCTAAATTAAGAGATTCATATATATATGCGGGCATAACATTCACTGAAGCTCCTAAATCTAACATAGCTTTGCTAAATTTAGTATTACCAATAATGACTGGAATATCGAAACTATCTGGGTCTTTACAGTTTGGTAGGAGTTTCTTTTGCAAGACAACATATGCATTCTCCCACACACTCATTACCTCATTACCCTTGAGTTTTCGCTTCTTGGTACACAAATCCTTCACCACTTTCGCAAAATGAGGAATTTGTTTGATAGCATCCACAAATGGAATATCCAGATGAATCTTCTTGAGAATTTCTACAATCTCAGTCTCTTGTTCCATCTTTTTGGAAGTAGCAAACCTGCAAGGAAAAGGCAAATGAGGAACATAAGTAGAAATAGGAGTTTTAGAAACTTTTTTAGGTACCTCATTAATTTTGGGCGGTTCTGTAACCCGCTCCTCAATAACTGGTTCTTTTGGAGACTCATTACTGTTTGTTGCAATAAATTTAGGATCCACAGTTTGTGTCCCGCTTAGCATCACAGCATTAGTAGTCCCATTTCTATGTGACTTCAACTGATTCAATTCACTTGTCATAGTGCCAAGTTGCATTTTCAAGTCTTTCACTGCATCGTCAGTTCTTTTCATGAATGCCTTTAACAAGTCTTCCATGTTTGAACTTTGGCTTTGTTGTTGCTGTGGTGGTTGATCAGCTGGATAAGATGGTTTTGGCACTAAAACTGCCATTTGTTGCATCATAACTCCCAAGTCAATAACCTTTTGGTGAAGCTCGGAGATTTGGTAAACTTTCGCAACACTCTTGACAAGTGGTTCTGAACAAGTAGAGAATTGTCTAGAATTTGTTGCCATAGTCTCAACTAACTCTCTAACTGTTGTTGCAGTTTTGCTCATAAATGCACCACCACTTGCAGCGTCAAGAAGATTTCGATCACCTGAAAAGAAGACCTTCATAAAAGTATTGCATTATCAAAGAATCACTTATTTGATGATGGGGGCAGCTGAAAACTAAACTTTTGTAGCGTTCCCAATAATCATAGAAAGTCTCACTACAATTTGACTTATTTCACTGATCTCTTTTCTTAATTGGGAAACTTTAGAAGCGGGAAAATACCTGTCGAGGAAAAGTTCCTTCATTGTTTTCCATGTTGTAATACCTCCAGAGGGTGAATAATAGAGCCACTCTTTAGCCACGCCTACCAAAGAGAATTGGAAAGTTCGTAACATGGCTTCATCTACATCGGCGTTCATGGGAATTAAAGCCAAGACACTGTTCTGGAAATCCATGAGATACCTGATTTCTCATCACCAACAAACCTAGAGTACCCCCATCGAGAGTATACTCCGACAAATTCTTTGTATCATTGCATACCATAACGATGAATATGCAAATACTACTCAGAGAATAACTCAACGCAACGTGCAATCGAGTTTAATTCTCCAAGAGCTCTAAGTTCTGTAAACGAGGTTATTCCATGCAATAGAAATACTAGGAGCAAACTATTTAACATGTGTCAAGTTCTACATATGATTACACGAAGGATTTGACTACAATCAGCAATCATAATACGCTACTTATGACAGGGTTCATCAACTATCTGTATCTCAAAACCCTAGTCTAGCACTAGATATGAATAAATGTGTATTTAGTATGCATCCTAAACAAACAAATACTCAATCATCAATCATCATATACATAGTTATGAATCATCTATAAACCGTAGAACATGAACGATAATGGAGAAATCAAATAACAAATTGAATGTATCTTCAGTAACATGTCTCTGAAATCAGACTACATCCTTAACCAATATAGATTTATTTAGCTACTCATGTTCTTATTGAAAGCAAAAAAAAAACATATTGAGAGTGATAAAAATCATAAAAACCCTTGATACAAAAGCTCCAATCTTGCTCCCAAAGTTCCACCTCGAAATTCGTGCCCAAAACCCTTGCTCAACCTTGCCTTGGGAACTGTGCAGCAAAACCTAGCTCCAAAGTTACGTGATATATTTCTCTTGACTTCTCCCTTATTTATTCACACGCGTGAGACCTAGACCAATCTGATTTCCTAAAACAAAACATAACCCTGAAGCCCAACCAAAACTGACTAACCCGTTAACACTTTCCTGGGCCAGAAACTTAAACCCGATCAAGCCCATAACTCACTCAGTTACCCATCGGTTCCACAGAACTGACATCCTGCACAAGCCACACGTACAAAACACTTGCTCACCATCTTCTTCTTCAGTCGAATACATGAATCCGACAATAGCAATTTCATAATCCCAATCTCACAGACCTCCGATCACACCAGCAGATCACAATCAACTCAAATCAAACATTCAGACAACAATCAAGCATAACCCATTTCTCTACACCATCCCCTGAACTCAAATACATCTCAAATTTCTTCTCCTGCCATCAACAGCAGCACAATCAAGCTTCTGAGTCCATGTTGCCACTGCAGTGAACCTGGCTGAACCCATAACAACAATTGAACCATCATCAGCAATCAATCTTCTTCCTCACTGCTGTACAACCAAGCCTGAACTCTGTTGTCTTCAATATCAACGCAATCTCCACCATTCTCTGTCGTCTGAAGCTTTCTCATTCTGAATTCAGAACCACCTTGAACTTGAGTTGCTCCATTATCTTCGAAATTGACCTTATTGGCTTGGTAGACTCGTGATTTACCCTTAATCCTCTCCTCTCTGCTTCTGTCTTCCCCACCAGACGCCATTTCTTCTCTGTTACAGCTGAAACATGAACTTCAGACAGAAAAACAGATCTGAAGAGAAATATAAAATCTATTGTTGACTTTTGTTTAGGATAAGGGTTGCCCCTTAGCGGTTGGCTGTAGTTGGGGATAATCGGGTGCCTTTAAGCTGCGGTGCCTCTGGTTTGGAACTTGGCTTCCCTGAGTAGAATTCTTCGGGTGCTTCAGTAATTTGTCTGATTTCCAACACTCTTGTGCTTTTATCCTTCTTGTGTTCAAAGACCACCAACTCCATATGACTCCAAGTTGTGAATTGAGTTGTTTTTGCTTCATTTTATTAAATATGATTTCAAAATACCTGCAAAATAGAAAATGGTTAAAATAAACAATATATGAGGCTTAAGCCGACTAAAGTGCATAGATTAGGTACTTTTGAATAGGTGTTTTGAGCACCTATCAGTCAACATAGGGACAGATGAGGTTCCTAGACCTATCTCTGTCAGTTCATCCTTATCAACAGAGGAGCGTGAAACCTTGGTTAATCTTCTCAAAGAATACCAGGATGTTTTTGCTTGGACCTACGAAGAGATGCCCGGACTGGATGACAAGTTGGTGACACATCATCTTCATATTTTACCCGGCTCTAAGACGGTGAAGCAACAACCACGTCATT
Source organism: Papaver nudicaule (assembly GCA_023529015.1). Taxonomy (NCBI): domain Eukaryota; kingdom Viridiplantae; phylum Streptophyta; class Magnoliopsida; order Ranunculales; family Papaveraceae; genus Papaver; species Papaver nudicaule. Next base: position 4,933 of record JAJJMA010041775.1, read on the forward strand.
TTCGACATGAGATAGGAGAACAAATCAAGTTCAAGATTCAAAAATTACTCTCTGTGGGGTTCATCAAGCCCATTCATCATCCTACTTGGCTAGCTAACGTGGTACCAGTCATGAAGAAAAATGGTCAAATCAGATGTTGTGTAGACTTCAGTGATTTGAACAAGTGCTATCCCAAAGATGATTTCCCGTTGCCCAACATCGACATGTTGGTAGATGCTACCTGCGGTCATGATATGTTCTCATTCATGGATGGTTACAGTGGTTACAATCAAATCAAGATGTACGACTCAGACGCAAGTAAGACCGCTTTCCGAACTCCAATTGGGAATTTCATTATACTGTGATGCCATTTGGGCTCAAGAATGCAGGCGTTACTTATCAGCGGGCCATGACAGCAATATTTCATGATATGATGCATAAACAAATTGAAGATTACGTGAACGACGTTGTGGTCAAATCTAAGACGTGAGCATCTCACTTGGATGTGCTAAGACAAGTGTTTGACAGATGCAGGGAGTACAAACTGAGGATAAACCCTCTAAAGTGTGTGTTTGGAGTTTCTTCAGGAAAGTTCTTGGGCTTTCAAGTAACTGAGGAGAGAATCAAGGTGGACCCTACCAAAACGCAAGCAATTACCACCATGCTGCCACCAAAGACGGTAAAAGAACTCAAAAGCTTCGTGGGGAAGGTCTCTTACATACGGAGGTTTATTCCTGGCTTAGCTTAATTTGTGGTCTCGTTCATCCCTTTACTAAAGAAGGGAGCAGATTTCATATGGTCTCCTGTTGCAGATCTTCTTGCGGCTTTCCCAGGAGAAGATACTACTGCCTTGCAAGAGGAGGTACCATGAGAATTCCCAGAAATATCCTCAAGAAAGACACTTAGTTGTTATACTTCGATGGCTCCGCTACACCAAGTAAAAATAATGGAGGAGCTGGAGTAGTATTGGTTTCACCTGCTGGCGAAGTGTTTTCGCATTCTTTCAAATTAGATTTCCGGTGCACCAACAATTCGGCAGAATACAAAGCTTTTCTGATAGGATTATCCTTGGCTGAACAAGCAGGAGCTACCAATCTGGAAATCAGGGGTGACTCCAAGTTACTGGTGAATCAAATGAACGGTGTTTACTCGTTGAGGGAAGTTACTCTAGCCCCTTATCGAGCTGAAGCACATAGACTGCTAACTCGTTTCTCCGAAGACGTCATCATTCACACTGGTCGAACTAACAACATGCATGCTAATTGTCTAACAACATTGGCCTCGAAGTTACAGTTTGAAGGTATGGAAACGACCCTCACCGTGCAGAAGCGTACACTTTCATCAACCTGGTTGGCGCAAGATAACAAGCCAGAGATACATGACTGGAGAACACATGTCATTGATGAACTCACTCGATCATCACCTGAAAGGAAAGTTAGCCTCAAAGACTTGAAGAACTTTTTCCTATTGCACGGGATCCTTTATCACAGGAACTCGGATGGATCTTTGTCTAGATGTCTTGGAGATATTGAGGCTCAACAACGACTTCATCACGTCCATGCAGAAATATGTGGGCAAAGTCTAGTGATCACTCTCTACAGACGACTTCAGCGGTTGGGGTATTACTGGCCCACCATGGAAACTCAATCTAGAGAAATACAGGGGTCTTGCAGTAAGTGTCAATCTGCTGTGCATCATTCTGAGGCCTTAATGGTACATCCTGTCGAGAATGTAGCGGAACTGCTTCAAGAATATGGTATTCAGCACATTTGTTCTACACCTTATTATCCTAAAGGGAATGGGCAAGCTGAAAGTACTAACAAGACGCTGATCCGGATCTTGAGTCGAACGGTTCATGATAATCAGCGGTCCTGACATGAGAAACTTCCCATGGCATTATGGGCATATAAGATCTTTCCAAGGAGTTCTACGGGAGCTTCTCCATATTCACTGGTATATGGTACTGATGCCATTCTTCCAGCCGAAATCAATATTCCTTCGGCACGCATCGCCATGGCTAGTGTGGTCTACACTGATGTTTCTGGTTCTAGGTTTGCGGAATTGGATACTATTGAGGATAGGCGTACAAAAGCAGAAGCTCACATGGAAGCTTATAGAAGAAGGATTTCTAGAACATATGATAAAGCAGTAAAACCAAGAGTCTTCCAAGTTGGGGACTTGGTATTAAAGACGGCCAAACATATTCAACAAGATATGTCGGCCCCAAAATTCTCAACTAATTGGGATGGGCCATACGTGGTAACTAAAGCGGCGCTTAGTGGATACTACAAGATTGCTACCTTGGATGGAAAACCCGAAGGTACGGTAATCAATGGAAAGTGGCTCAAACCTTATTACGTATGAATTTCTGATTACTTCCTTGTAATATTTTCAGATTCCTTCAAAGTTAGTGCAAGCCTCATTTGCGCTTAACAAATACATTTAAAATCCTTATAAAAAAGCTTCTTTCATTCAGAAAATACTTCTTATTTCATTGAATTCAAAAAAAAAAAATCTTTCTTCAGAATAAACCTTCCAAGAGTGAATAATCTTTCTGATATAAGCTTTCCATCTTCTCCTGGAACGCTGCAGTTTTGGCTTTCAAGTTCTGGATAGCTTCTCCCACTTTAGCAGTTTCTTCTGCAATTTTCTCCTTAAAGGTTCTCAATTCCTTTTCTCTTGCTTCCTCTTTAGCTTTCAAATGTGCAGCAATCTCATGTTCCAGGGTTTTCAAGTTTTCCACCATTTGACTAACTTTCTCAGCTTCCTCATCAATGACCTTTTCATCTTCATCAATGATCTCGGGATCAGGGCCATCTGCTAGAAAGGCTAATCGATCCATCTTTACCTTTTCGAGTCGTTGTCGAAGCCATCCGACGTTGGTCTTAACATTTTCAAATGAAGAAAGTAAACGTTCTCATTTCAGAATGGTAGACAAGGTAACCTTGTGCAGTGATCCTTGTTCCATCTCATCATCGGCAATAATAAAGCTACCATGGACACCAAGACTGGTGAACAATCCTTACCCAAGATTTGAGTAGTAGCCAGATGGTCGTACTTCCTCCATATCTTCGTGTACAGGGAAACATATTTCCTTTGAATCAAGAAGCCTCCAACAGACTTGTGCTCACAAGATAGGGATTGCATCTGAGGATCAAAAGGAGACTTGCATGTTCATTGACGGCCACTTCAGCAGTCATAGGCGGATACCTGATGTTACCACCAGGAGATATATTATCTTCAAGGTCCACAATCGAAGTTGGACTATAAGTTGGAGATTGAGAAACTTCAGTCACTCTCCTTGGAGGGGCACAAACACTTTTCTTGCGAGACTGCGAAGAGTAAAGAAATAAGAAGATGTCTTCAATCTGATCAACAATAATGGATAAAGAAAGAGATTTACCGATTGAGGACTGTTCACCCTTAGTACCTTACTCGTGGATTGCTGGTGTTGATATCCTCGTCTCCTCCATTGTACAATTAACTTGTAGTTAATATCTTTCTAAAAATAATAATATGGGGAAAGCACGGGTGAAGAGCTACTTACAGAGCTGGGAACCCAGGCCTTGCGCTTGATGAATTGGCTCAAAGGAATGTCATTGCTGCTGCTGCTCGACATGATGAAAGGAGATTAAAAAAAAAACAAAGAAAGTATGATTGATGAGTTGACAGTGTTTATCCTGGGCGTGTATATTTATAGGCACAAAGCAATTTGAATTTTAGGGTTTTGGGAATTCAAATTCAAGAGTAACTGTTGCCTGCATAAAAGGGGTTGACTCAGATATACTTGCAACTCAGAAGGATGACAGTGGACTGGTGAGTGTGAAGATAAAGTCTTTCGGCTAGGTCATCAACTTATGCTCACCCTGGAACACTCACGGATCCATGCTGGGCAGGGGACTAAATGTTGATGGTGGTTTTTGGCGAGGAGGTCGCAAGAGTAATTTTGCACCAATTTCTGGCATCTTGGCATCGTCAGGTGAATGGCTCAGGGCAAGGTATGAATTCATTTATGGTAGGGATAAGAGAATTGGTTGCTATGGCCCTAGGCTACACGGCCAATGGCCTACACGCATCCCCATCTGTACACGCATCCCTAGCCGACACGCATCCTAGCCTTGCTCACGCGCTAGCCTTGCTTGTGCACTAGCCTTTCTCACGCGCTAGCCTTGCTTGCACACTAGCCTTGCTTGCATCCTAGCTTGCTCACTTCCATAGCCTCACACACATCCCATCCTAGCCCTTGCACGCATGTAGCCCATGTATGCATTCAGGCCCAATCTGTGCTCATGCACATGTCCCTTGTATGCACGCGTCCCTTGAACGCATGCATCCCTTGCACACATGCAGCCCTTGCTTGCGTCCTAACCCTACACGCATCCCAGCCATGCTTGTGCCCTAGCTTGCTCACGGCCCAGCCTTGCTTGCATACGAGCCTTGCTCGCATACAAGCCTTGCTCACATCCGGGCCCCACTTTCATACTAGCCTTGCTCGCATACAAGCTTGCTCGCAACTCTTGTAGACCCCACTTTTATAGGTTGGCTATAAAACACCACTATGGCCCACTTTTATCACACACCATAGCTTGAGGGTCCCACTTCTTAATCTTTGAGCTACCTCTACTTATGGGTCCCACTGATCCAAGTGGTTATGGTCTTTATTGAATCCATGATATTCTAGTTTCCTAATCAAATTCGGAAATCTGACAGGTTACGAATTTCTTCAAAGAACGATTTATACGGGCTAATCCGTCAGGATTCAGGAGAAACTTCCTTCATGAAAGTTGTTCATCAGCGAGTTTCCCATGACATAATAAAATTTCATAATCTTAGAAAATATAGGCTGGCCTGGGCGATTTTTTAGAGTAAGTGACGTGCAAACTGTCTAGAAATCTGAATATGACGTAATGTTATGGTTCATCCCTGTACATTCTATAACTAACTTCCTAATAAGATTATTATGCTATGTAATATACTTTATTATCATTCATGTGGCCTATCTTTAGGTGTTGAATTGGAACTGCTCATGCATTCTTGGTTATGGCTACGTTGTGTTAGCATAACCTGACTTTTCTCCTGATTATAGACTTGCTTCTATAATCAGTGCTACATTTCTTAATCATGGCTCATAGCTATGACTTATATTATTTTTGACATTCATATGTCTCTATTACTCAGAGAATTGGTGCATTATATGCCACAAGCCAATTTATCATATTTGTACAGAAAGTCGTATTTACTTGACTATTGCCACAGAGGGTCGCTGAAATCCCCTTAGTCTAAATGGCGATTGCATAGCTCAATCCTTAGACTATTCCCATTGGTTTAATTGGTGATTTCCCATCTCAATCCTTAGACCGAGCCTAAAAGAGATACACAAGCTTATCGCTTAATTCTCTATTTTTATGCAAAGTCCTAGTTTACCAGTAATTGGTACGACTTGCACTTAGTCAACTTTTACTTAACAAATATTCAAAACTTAATAAATCTTACGAGAATCAAGTAAGTTACATAGGTGGATATTCTTTAGGGTTTTGGTTTGGCGGTCTATGACACGTGTGATTGCAACGGCTCAATCACTCAACGGGAAAGAAAGCTAAGTCGTGTGAACGTTGCTGAAAAGAGGGGATGAAAAAGTGGGTTGTTAGTCTTCCCTAATATTAGGCGCAAGACTCTTAACAACTGGTCCCACTTACTCCACACTCCTACTCTTCCACTTCTTACGAGATCAGTTGGAATTCTATTGTAATAAATAGGTCACTCGACCATCTTGGAAGAACAGAACAATCAGTTCAATTCAGTGCAGTGCAATCAATTCATCTCATCGATAATTGGTTAACTCTTCTCATTCAACATTCAATATCTAGTGAGAACTGAATATCCATTCTTTTAGCAACTTTATTCACAATACCACAGAAATCATAGCAATTCTCTGATCTCATCTTTCTCTGCTTCCCTCCCTTAAACCAACCTTATTTCCTCTTCTTGTAACTGAAGCAATACTCGAACGACTATTTCTTGGTATAGGCGAGTCTTGTTCGATCTTGACCTCTTGAATACCATTACAACTTTATATTACATCATTACACTTCACACTTTACCCCTCTGATTCTCTTTATTGTTTTACACCTAAAACAGTCGGATGAAGAAACCTTTGAAGAATTTAATCACAGACTCTCTGTAATTATTAATGCCTCGCAATCGCTTGGAAAAACAATTGAGGAAAGGGAAATTGTGAGAGAAATATTTAGGTCGCTATCTTCAAGATATGATTCAAACAAGCATGCCATCCATGAGTCATATGGTTTTGATATAAAAAGGGGTGATCTAATTGCTAAGCTATGACAAAGATTTAAAGCCAAAAACCATAGCGTTTAAAGCTCTAGAGGATTCTAATGATTCTGAAGATCATAATATATCAAAACAAGATGATGAATCTCAGATTGTGTCTCTTATTACACGAAAATTTAGAGATCTCCTGAAAAAACGAAACAAACGTTTCACTAAAGATGTCCCCTCATCGAAAACTCCTTAGAAAATTATCTCAAAAGAGGAAGTATAAAGAATTGATGATGATATGCCTCAATGTTTTAAATGCAGGGTTTTGGTCATCTTGCACCTGATTGTGTAAACAAAAGAAGATACACTGGAGGAAAAGCTCTTGCTACTGCCACATTGGATGAATCTGAAAAGACGAGGGTACCGAGTACACCACCAATCTTTTATTTTAGTCCACCTATAAGTCAAACCTTGATCGGTTCCTGAAATCAAGAACTCAAGAACAAGATCTCTTTCAGATCTGATTGATTCACACAAGGGAGTCAATACAAGAATCCGAAAGACTATGTCAACCAACCAAGTACGATACGTTAATTATATAAGATGACTCAAATATAATGCGGAAGTAAAGTAAAGTACACACAAGATTTTGTTAACGAGGAAACTACAAACTCGTAGAAAAACCCCGGGACCTAGTCCAGTTTTGAATACTCTTAAAAATTAAGCCGCCAACACACCTAATCTCAGACTTCGGACTAGCTGGTGCAAACAATATGACCCTAATACGACTATTAGTCACCAAGATTTCCCCTCAGTATTCCTACGCCTCCAACCATAGCAAGATGGTCACGCACATGTAATCCCCTACGTAAACAGACGCCCGTTACTGTCTTACGCAAGTGTTGCCTCACAGCCCGTCGCGAGGACTATCGCTACCCGACCTCCAATCGGACGATTACAACCTTATGGACAACAACCAAATAGCGGCAGGTCAAATCGCTAGATGATATCCTTGGTAACTAACAGATATTTCACCCAAGTCTTTTCACACCAAAAGTGAGGATATTAAGTTTACTTAGGCAATAAACACCTCGAAATATCGATCAAGGTTTCAAAACCTAAACTCCCGAAAGAGTAACCTTGTCGTCCCAGTTGGAATCAAGCAGATAGCTTTAGCAAGTACGAAATGATATGACCGTGAAGAACGATGTACCTGCAAAGAACAAATCCAATAACAGCGATCTTGATTCCCCTCAATATCTATAGTTTAGGCACACAAACCGAAAGCGGCTTGATGAGAAATCCAGGTTAATAGATAAAGAGTATGTTCTAATCACAACGATCTTGAGTGGCCTTATATCAGAAGAGAAGGACTTTAGAATAAACAAGATCGTTAGGTTTGATAGACGTGATAGAACAGAACACAAGTACAATACAAAGAAGACTAGTAAACATAAACTAGTTTCCCGTAAGAGGTACTTCTAGGCTTCTGGATCCCGAGAGAAGACTTTCACGCAATTTTAGACCGAGAGCAAAAGCTCAAAGGTAACTGAAAAGAAAAGCGGCAACACAAGTTAACAATTCTGAAGAAGAGCTTGGCCAAGGGGATTAAAGCTTTCAGGAGAGATATCACTCCTATTTATATTGACTAAGGCTTTAGCTTTGAAATGAGGCAAAGTTTAATTTCGGAAATTCCACAAAGCACATTTACATAATAGTTCCGAAATTCCCCATTTAGTCTCATATCATTTAATGACAACTAATACTCTAGCATTTTACATTTAAGAAAAATATATTCCATAAAGAAAATATATTTTCGAAACATGTTTAGCCAAGAGCAATCAAAGCAAATAATATCTTAAGGTATATTTTGATATTTTTCTTATTAATTCGAAATATGGTGCTTACCAAATATGATCCCTGGGAAAGATCTCAATTCGAAAACGTGTCCTTAATTAGTTTCGAAAATCTCCTTAGATATTATTACTTCCAAATGTCGTCACCAGCTTTATAATGTCGACATTACTTCCTTGGTATTGCTGGGCTAACCAGACCAACCTAGGTGGAAGTGGGATCTGGTCCAACGTGATTCAACGTTCCGCATAAACGTATCATAACAAACGTGGACAAAGCCTTGTGTGTTAAGCTTAAGTGAACACATTGGTTCAGACATTCCGAATCACGCAAATAGATATACCATTGGAAGTACGGTGCGAGATTCCACGAGTAACTAGCAAAATGTTAAATCTCCAGAATTCTTGATTCCAATATAGATGTCATGTTAATGATATCGAAGAATTCAAATCAAAACATCAAATGAATAATCAAATGAATATTTGATCAAGTAGTAAAGCATACGAAGATCACGTACAATATTGATCCGTAATCATGTGTCCAATAACTAGAGCGACTATCCATTTTCCAGATGATGACTCAATCCCACTTAGTTGTACATTGAAGATGAACGAATTCAAACTTCAGACCGAGAATATCAAACTCATTAATTCGTTGAAGCACAAATCAAAATGTAGAGTTTGAACTTCGAAGTTACGAATTCTGAGTCAACCTTATTCAGGTTTCGAAACGTACGTCAGTTTTGGCAGAAACCAAATTAAGGTTTCGGAACCTAAAGTTCATTATATGACCGGAACTTATTTAAGGTGCCCAAATCAAGTTTCCGTATAGCGAAACCTAAAGCTTGGTTTCGAAGTCTAGATTTTGTTTAACAAAACCTTGTTTAAGGTTTCAAAACAAGAAACACATATTAAATTCTTTACAAATGTTTGGTGTCGAACTTGAGAGTCCATGTGGTCGAGAACCGTTTCACCATCACAACTTTTTAGCCTCGACGCACAGGCATATATTTCCCGGTTCACATAAACCTTTAGGAAACCCCAGGGTCTTTTCGACCTTTTAGATCTCACATGGTCAAGACACATTGGCCTCAATTCTCAAGTCACTGTCATCCACATAAACATAGTTTCGAATCTGTTATATCTCATTGGTCACAATATTTATGTTTCGGCCCAATAGCTTATGAATGCGAAAACCAGATTATGGTTTCGAAATCAACGTCAAGTTTTATCAAAACCTACATTGAGGTTCAAACGTTGAAAATTCATAAGTTGAGATACACAAATATGGTTTCGAAATCCAGAAGTGAGATATGGCATACAAGATGTTCATATACAGAATCAAATGAATGATTCAGAACTTCAGAGTTCAGAGTCAAACCACGACGTCATATTTGAATCTCAGAAACAATAGTATTTCGAGTCTACACAACATAAGTGTGAGTCACGATCTCTCTTACATTGGCTCATATAAATATATGCAATCAATCCGACAGAGCCAGACTAAGTAAGAAGAGACACAATACTGTGATGGATCAAATCCCGTAGTACTACCGTGATAACATCACATTGCTATATCCAACTCGAAAAGGTTTTAGGAAAAACCTTTATATTAACTTAGAGACGGAGAAGAAAAGAAAGCTCTAAGCAATATTGGAACGTCATAACTACA